>BROG01000623.1:295000-445763 GCA_030159075.1 Atrina japonica
ACATAATTTTATGAATTCAATGAAATAATAGTGATTCTGAATAAAAATCTGTAAAACTTGTAAAAATCACAATTCTTTACCACAGTAGTATTCTGATTCCCCTACTCTGGTATTCGTTTCATTGACATTGGCCCTTTTTATTTTGAAGTCTGTGGGGAAATGAAGGTATTAAATGTGCCTAATGAACGAACTACAACAAACCAAAAATACACCAGAAAATGTACTTTAACGAACGAACTTTAACAAACCAAAACTACACCAGAAAATTTACTTTAACGAACGAACTTTAACAAACCAAAACTACATCAGAAAATTTACTTTAATGAAGAAACTACAACAAACCAAAATATACCAGAAAATGTAATTCAACGAACGAACTCTAACCGTGGTCCGAAGTTACCAAATTTAATCAGTACTCAAGATCAACTAACATTACTCGATTTTAAGGAAAAAACAAGCAACATTTATTCTGTAACTGGATATGTTTATATATTGATGGCATACAATTGTAAATAATGTTGGAAGTTATTGCTCATCTGAAGAAAACTTCAGATTTATCAAAAAATTGTTAGAGTACGTACACAAATTTTGAGTACATACTCAATGTATTTATTCATTTTTACAGGAATATCATAAGTGTGACACAAAATGTATATGTGACTGATGTAAAATTATAATTCACTCATATCCGAAGTTTTATGAGCGATTCTGTAGTCAAAATAATGAAAATAAAAGTAGTATTGAGGATATTTAGTAATTTCGGGCCCGGTAAAACCATTATATATCATATATTGATATAACAATACCGTTATAAAATGCCTATCACGTGACTTATAAAACAACCTGTTATCAGAGAGAGAGAGAGAGAGAGAGAGAGAGAGAGAGAGAGAGAGAGAGAGAGAGAGAGAGAGAGAGAGAGAGAGAGAGAGAGAGAGAGAGAGAGAGTATCAAAATGATTATCTGAATCAACTAGGCAACTCGAACAGGAAAAAAAGAAAAACTAAAAAAAAAAAAAAAAAAAAAAAAAACTAAACCTGTTCATTATAGTATATTTATAGTCTATAAGTGTAAAATAAATCAACATTGAGTAAAGTACAGACATTAAAACAACAGATTTCCTGTAATCATGTAATTAGTTAAAATCAAAAGTCAAAACAAATTAGAATCAGATTTGTATCACGGTAAATCAATACAAACTTCTGAAGCAAACTCATTATCTTGGAAATCTCGTAAATATCATTATATCACTGTATAATAATTGAAAATGTCTTCAAGTGTGTATCTTATATCGGCACAGTCATGTCATATGTTCATTACAAGATAAGTCGATATATCTTAATTCTGATAAATTTGTGACAGTTGTTACATCAGGGTCGTTTGATTGTGTTTAATTAAGTGATGTAAAACACTTGAAAAGAACATTGCATGTTTGTAGAATGGCAAGTAATCAATTAGGTCCTTAATTTGAAATAATATGTACTAAAAACCGGGATATCATTGATGATTACCATAGCTAATATATATATATATATATATATATATATATATATATATATATATATATATATATATATATATATATATATATATACATAATGTATTTTAACGAATTATATATATATATATATATATATATATATATATATATATATATATAAATATATATATATATATATCATGTATTTTAACGTATTATATATATATATATATATATATATATATATATATATATATATATATATATATATATTGTATGTTATTTCGGTACATTTTTGTTTTGTTTGATTGCTGTTTTACAATGATTGTTACCTTAACTGAAGATGCCACGAGGTTTATGTGAGGTGCTAAAGGCTTTGGACTAACTGAAGTCACGTGGAACTCATTCCATGACAATGGACTCGGGTAATAAGTCCCATCTAAAAGACCAATGACTTTCGCGAATTACACAAAGTGCACGGCTTCGATGCGCAGGATCTGTATATTTCTACACCAAATTTGACGATTTTTTCGCATGATCACTATAGATTCCATCTTGAATTGGTATAGCGTTGAAGTTCCAAACGTGTTTCACGGAGACCCAATATAGAAAAAATAATATTGTCATGATGAGATGAAACTGAAAGGTTTTTTAACGAAAGAAAGAGACAGAAAGATTTAAATTACGTTTAAGTATCGAAAGATTTGAAATTCGGCCTACCGAAGGGTCTTCGACATTGCTGTATTAAACAGAAAATAAAGCAAACATTTGTCATTACTGATTAGAATACCAAGTCTCAAGCGGAAAGTAAAAGCATATTGCTATTAAGCCATTAAAACCGTCGAGTTCGCCCAGACTCCAGACCGTCTCTGCTCTCATCTCGTGAGATGAGTGTGTTGGTACTGATAGCGTGATCACTTAATGCTAATCGATTATATGAGTGTAAACTGCAAAAACGATTGTCCATGGGAAATATAATAACACAGTTATACTTTTATTACATTACCGAAGTAGCAATTTTGAGTAATATATGAATAGATTGGATGACGAAGGATTGTTATACGCATAGAAATAAAACTTCCCTTAGTTTTCACACCAGCATTAGATAATTACCGACCATGCAGTGCCCAAGAAAGTAACAATTAAAAAGTAAGTAATGTCGGAGTAAATTATTCAGCTGCATTTGCCGACATTAGGAAAGGATTGAAATTCGACGTTGAGGGTTTTACATTAAGATTTGATTATTTATCTAAGTTCGCATAGCAGGTATCTTAACACTTTTATCGGCGTAGACGAATGTCAGCACAAACTTATACATCACGATTTTAATGGTTAGATAATACTTTATTTAGAACGATAATTATCATAGAAAACGGAACACGTACAGACTTTGAATCTGAATGAAAAAAATAGAACACACACACATACATACACACAGAGACAGACACAGAGACAGACACAGACACACACATACACACAGAGACAGACACAGACAGACACACACATACACACACACATATATATATATATATATATATATATATATATATATATATATATATATATTTATATAAAGGTAGGCCTATTCATTAGCAATGTAATCATAGTGTATTTACATTTTACAAATTTACAATGTTATTAAGCAAAAAGAATAGATTGAACTCACGAAACGAAACATGGTCGTACCCACAGGACCTATATTCCGCATCTGACAACACAATATATATATATATATATATATATATATATATATATATATATATATATATATATATATATATATATATATATATATATATATATATATATATATATTACTCATAACATTTATATATTAATTATATTATTATATTTTATATTATTTAAATATATTAAAATTTTATTATTATAAATTTTAAATTGATTATTATATATTAATATTATATAATATTAAATATTTAAAATATTATATATATATATAATATATATATATATATATATTGACAAAGGTTGTTATGCACACAAAGGACACGTTTATTGGAATATTAGTATCAAGATATCAAACTATTCCCTTAACCTGTCGCATCTGTTCAAAATGCATAATTTCAAATTAATCAGCTGATGATTAAAATTTGTGTTACAAGTTTGAATGGTTGGAATATCACCAAATTTTCTGTTGTAGCTATGGCTGCATGTGCTAGCTTTGTTTGCATTTTTAACATTTTATGTCAGACATGAACTAAAGCCCTTTCTGTGTCAACGCTGTTGATTTGGACACTTACGTAAACACCTCCATGGCGTCTGATGTCACTCACTGGTTTTCCGTTATATCCTGTTTTTGCATGTGTGCATGTGTATTTATCTATCTATAATATTTCAATATTCATTCACTTATCTATCTATTTCTTAATGTGTTTTTTGTATGTTTGTTTATTATTATACTTCGTAAGTCGAATTCGCCGAATTTCCAAGCAAGATGACGAGTCGGTCATTCGTTGAGCTGGTTAGGTTTATATTGCTATGTAATGTACATATAATATATCTACGTATTATGATTAATTTACTGTACAACTAGATGCAATCCAAATATGGGTACTGTTTGTTGCTACTGTATCAGAAATACTGTTTTACAAACATAGGTATTCTATGTAGAATATTATTTCTTGCTCTCTATCGCTTTGGTCTTTCAAAAAACAGAAAGGATCACCTTGAGCATTTCTTTGGCCAATTTGTTTGCTAAACTATAACTTTGGTAGTATGTATGTAGTATCTTTAATACAAACATCATGATTGGTATTAGAATACATGGGTAGAAGGTTGGGTAAGAATACATGAACATGAATTTTACCTAGATCACACATTAATACGGAATATAAAACCTTTAAATGTTCGTCATAACAGTGTTGATTTTAGATCCTTTTTCAAATTGATGCTTACTATATGACCTACATTATGTGCATGTTTTTAAATTGATTGTCTATGAGTGAGATAAATCCGTTATCGTGAATTGATAGTCTTTCTCTTTATAAGTGAGTTTTACCGTTAACATCGAGCTTCGTGAGTTTGGAATACTTGGCAGCTCAATGGCGTTTCTAAATTAGATAATATCCATTAATTCCCCCACTTGTGCAGCTCTAAAGTAGCCCCTATAAATAATAATGGAAAAGTGAAATAGATTCACAACGTTTTATCTCAAAATCCTCTCCATTTATTTTTTTTTTTAACGTTTCTTAGATATCAGAATATTTTATCTCCTCGGGAACCACTTCATACCTTATCAGTCTGCAGATACAGCTGTGTACAACGGAGAAGTAGCTTTAAATCTCGGCATTTAACTACAACTCAAGTTTCATTTTATGTAAAAAAGTATTACAATTTACATCTGCATTTAAACGAAGAGAAAAGATATCAACTTCTATAGGACTGTAGACAAAAAAAAAACCAAAAAAAAAAACCATTACTTTTCCTTGATACAGAAGGGGGAGTGGGAACCTCCGTGGTCGAGTGGTTAGAGCATAGTGCTTTGAACCATGAAGTCTCTCACTTCTGGTCAGCGCAGGTTCGAGTCCTGCTGGAACCTAAGCTGATTTTTGTGAGAAAGTTTCTCAGTTTATTTGCGGTCGGCCGGTGATCTCGGGTACGGTACTTTGTAACCGGGTTCTCCCCACCAATAAAAACTGACTGCAACCGTATAACTGAAAAATTGTTGGATGTGACGTGAAACAACAATCAAAATTCAAATTGCTATGCGCCATATTGTATGTAAACTTCCATATTTAAAGTGATTATATATAAACAGAAATAATATACATGTATATACTGAAATAGATATATAAAATAGTTAATGTAAGAAACACAGAGATCATTAAGCGTTTTCTTTACTTCTTTTTCGAATGCTTCATAAGATAGGAAATGAAAGCGCTCATGTTTTGTTAAAAATCTGTATTTTTATCTTTATCAGAGAGAGAGAGGTATGTCTGCTTGAGAAACATTTTGAACCCCTCTACCAGTTCATTCGTACTGATTTTAAATTAAATGGTTAAAATATAAAAATTTCAGATACCAAAGTATAAATCAATAGAATGTCCAGGACATAGATACAAATCCGGTAAAATGGACAAACACTGACCTCTGGAAACCAAGAGGTGGGATCAGGTGCCATGGAGGAGTAAGCATCCCCTGTCGACCGGTCACACCCGCCGTGAGTCCACAGTCAAGTCCAATGAAACACGTGAGGAGTATATCCTCGTCACAATTGGTACAGATGTCTCAACGACCGCCAACGAAAAGGCAACTCAACATTTCACCTAGTGAAACAGAGTAGTCGCAAACAAGACTATTATACCGACCATAAAATTTGCGGAACGTCGACATTAAACGCGGTTTTCGATATCCCTGTGTCAATAATTTGTCAGTGAGTAGTTTACCTCTGTATATGAAATCTTCATATATTGTGCACGCCCTGGCATATCGGATCATTTTGTGAAATATAAACTCCATATGCGGGTGACTGAGGGATATTACTACTTAAATGTGGAAAATTTACGATGGGAAAGCCGAAATCGTCGCGTTTATGGTATAGCTTAGTTGCTAAATTCCCGTCTGTGTTTATATTAAGTAAAATGTCTAAGTATGAAGCGTGTATGCTTGATTCTGTTGTATCTTTAATTTCTAGTTCGCTGGGATATATCGCATTGACATATGTATGAAAATTGTCGTTATTAATTGACCAAACGTCGTCGATATATCTAAATGTCAAATTAAAGGACATCGCTAACTTTTTCTTCTTTTGATTCAGCAGTTTCTGAATGAAGTCTGCTTCGTATGAATAAAGAAACAGGTCGGCCAATAAAGGAGCACAATTGGTCCCCATAGGAATACCGACAGTTTGTTGAAAGACCACGTCTCCGAACATTACAAATATAATGTATATTAGAAATTCCAGCATGTTTTATATCAACTTCAGTATATTTATGTGTAGAATCAGAGTGGTGTTTGACGAAATAAGTATCCTGATAACCAATCACTAGATATTTAAATTTTCGGGTACCACCTTTAGTGAATAAAACAGTTGTCTATGATGCTGAAAAGTCTTTCTTTTAATTTTTTATGTGGAATAGTAGTGTAAAGAGTAGAGAAGTCATAAGTTTTGATACTGTGAATTCGAGAAAAATTGTGTGCCTTCAAATTTTCTAAAAGCTGTTTAGAATTTTTAAGTATCCACATTTACACCGCTTCTGGAATAAGCAACTGTACAGTATTGTTGAAGTTTCTCCTTAACGGCTGTCAATATCTTGGTAAAAGAAAAGCTCATTTTAGTTTAACCTTAAGGGAAAGAGTTTTTTATTGATCTCAGTATTGTTTTTATTGTCTTAATAATTCGTGTGTTTTTATATTAGCGGTTTATGGTTAAGACCATTGTATTACGTTTTCATGTGTCAGCTTAAACTTGGTATGATTATATTCGTTTAGATCAGCTTTTGTAATTGTTTTATCAAACACTTATGACACTATCACTTCTATTATTATTTCTTATGTCAAATATATTGGTCTGTAAATATTAGGATACAATGATGAATTCTCAAATAAAAGTCAATAAATTAGTACAGTTATGGTCATTCAATAATACTGTTAAATATATTTATGAATCACGAATGTTTAAACGAACTGTGTTTGTGTTTGATGTGCAAATGTGTTTGGGTGAGATTTACTTTGGTAGGAATAAATGGATATTAATGAAAAATGCATATTAAAACTAAATGCATACATTACAATTCAAGTGTCAAAATTATGCTGAATAGATAAATAGATAGATAGATAGATAGATAGACAGATAGATAGAGATAGATAGATAAACAGATAGATAGATAGATAGATAGATAGAGACAGAGAGAGAGAGAGATAAACAGACAGACAGATGGATGGATCTATAAAAGGAAAGACTTGAAAGTTATTATTAAGAAGAATTCTGAATTCTCTGTGAATTAGATTTTGTTGAAATATATATGAAAATATATTTGTTTTCATAATATGTATTTATGCATGTACCGTATTTCATTAACCATTAGACTCTTTAGCCCTTAGCCTACACATGCAAATTTCATTACGTATTTACGGTCGATGATAAAAATACATCTTATGTTTTCAAATGTTTTGTGCCATGTAGTTAACATTTGGTATCTAACTGAAGACGATATTCGACACGCTTTGAAGAAGCGTCATTATGGTTTATAAACGTAAAGAAGATAAAACTAGACATCCTATTTGCTAATTAAACCTGAAGAGAAAGATAAATAAATTATTATCCAAGCTCAAAGATTCAGACAATATTGAAAGTAATTAATTGATATCCTTCTCTTTTTATCCACCATTCACACAAAGAGAGTATTCCTGTAACAAAACTAATCAATGAACACACTATTTTTATCTTCTAAAAGAAACTGGTGTTCAGTTTAATGTTTCTGTACTTGTGACAACCCCATAATTTTGTATCCTATGGCATAATTCGCAATCATTATTATTATACAATAATGATGTTTGCTAGAATATTATGAGGTTTAATAAAAGATGACAGTGTTACAATTACTTT
Source organism: Atrina japonica (assembly GCA_030159075.1). Taxonomy (NCBI): domain Eukaryota; kingdom Metazoa; phylum Mollusca; class Bivalvia; order Pterioida; family Pinnidae; genus Atrina; species Atrina japonica. Next base: position 303,046 of record BROG01000623.1, read on the forward strand.
TTTACATTTTGGTAAGTGATATGCAATATAAACCCACATTCTTATATGTATTCTTTTAGTTCCATAGCGAAAAACAGTATTGCTACATTTTTCGTCTATTGTTTCAATTGCTGAAATTATTTGTAGCACTGATGAGTAATATCACAGCACTATGCACTTCAGTGTGTTCAGGTAGCACACTCACTATTTAGTTGTAGTAGAGTGATTATTGCACTAACTCTTGGATTGGACAGGGTGTATGTGTTGTTACACAAATAAAGTTTATTCTTATGCTTTTCGTGACATACATAATGTGTATATGGACTTCGTTTATTATCAACATGAACCCCAATGCATATTTCCAAACTAACATATATAATATTCCTTCCATTGTTTTCATATAGATGTATACTGGTACCCACAAATGACATCCTGTTGGATTTTGTTTATTATCAACATCAACGCCATATAACATATATTCCAAACCTACATATGTCATCATATTCCTTTCATATATATTTTTTTCATATATACATACATGCAAAGGCCAACTTTGTTTATTTAAGACTAAGTGCTAAAATTTACCATTATACTCCAAAAAATAAAGGAAGTATGAAAACACGTTGTACCTCTGTATTTAGTGGTCCAGAAGTAGTAACCAAGCTGGATAGATTACATGATCAATTTATTCTGGTCCCAGTAGACAAAGCCTCAAATAATATAGTTTTTATTTGTAAAGCACATTACTCTAATTGTTTATTCGAAGAACAAGGGTTTAATACGAATTTTGACGATCCTACTTTCAAAGGACGAGATCTTTCAAAATCACGTGTCCGTATTACGTTTTTTTTTATGTACCTACAACCGATACTGATTTTGAGCTACCATATTTTTATTGGAGACCAAAACTTCATAAAACCACATATAAGCAGCGATACATAGCAGGGTCCAGCAATGTTCTACTAAACCTTTATTCCTTACCAAGATATTTACAACCGTTAAGGAGAAACTTCAGCAATACTGTACAGTTTCTTATTCCAGAAGAGGTGTAAATCAGATGTGGATAATTAAAAATCCAACTTTTAGAAGACACACAATTTTTCTTAAATTCACAGTATCAAAACATACGACTTCTCTACTCTTTACACAACAATTCCACATAAAAATTAAAAGAGAGACTTTTTAGCTTCACGGACAACTGGTTTTTCAATAAAGGTGGTACCCAAAAATTTAAATATCTAGTGATCGCTTATCATGATACTTATTGTGTCCAACATCACACATAAATACACTGACGTTGATATAAAAACATGCTGGAATTTCTAGTAGACAATATATTTGTAATGTTCGGAGACGTGTATTTCAACAAACTGTCGGCATTCCTATGGGAACCAATTGTGCCCCTTTATTGGCTGAACTGTTCCTTTACTCATACGAAGCAGACTTCATTCAAAAATTGCTGAATCAAAAGAAGAAAAAGCTAGCGCTGTCCTCTAATTTCACATTTAGATATATCGACTACGTTTTGTCAATTAATAACGACAATTTTCATACACACGACAATGTGATGTATCTAAGTAAATTAGAAATTAAAGATACAACAGAATCAAGCACATACGCTTCATACTTAAACATTTTACATATTACAGACACAAACGGGAAATTAACAACTAAGCTTTACCATAAACGCGACGATTTCGGGTTTCCCAAAGTAATTTTTCCACATTTAAGTAGTAATATCCCACAGTAACCAATATATGGGATTTATATTTCATAAATTATCCGATATGCCAGGGCGTGTTCAACATATGAACTTTTCAACTTAACAAATTATTGACTTAGGGATATCGAAAACCGCACTTGATGTCAACGTTCCAAACATTTTACGGTCGGTATAATAGTCTTTTTTGCGATTATCTGTTTCACTTAGTAAAATGTTGAGTTGCCATTTTGTTGGTGGTTGTTGACACGTCTATACCAACTGTGTTGATTATTCGTTCCTCGCGTATTTCATTTGGACTTGACTGTGGACTCACGGCGGTGCGACCAGTCAACAGAGGATGCTTACTCCTCCATGGCACCTGATCCCACCTCTTGGTTTCCAGAGGTACGTGTTTGTCCATTTTTACCAGATTTGTATCTATATCCTGGACATCCTAAAGATGTGTATTATTGTATCTTGAGATTTTTATATTCATAATACTTCCCTCATATATATGTATTCGATAAAACTTTCGATTGTAACTTTTGCAAAATACATTTGTATAAAAGAAAAGTAAATGTCACCAAGATTACGGACGAGGTTTGCAACTAAAATGCAATTGTGCGTATGGTTTTACTATATAACCATCACTACAATTATGAAATGCGTTCATTGTATGTCTAGATTGTTGAAGTTTTACCGTTAAAAGATAAATCATTATATAGTATCTAGGTAATTATTTTCGTAATGACGTCACAGTTAAATGACAAGTCCAATGTTTGTGTGATTATGACGATTATAAGAGCAACGTGTCAGAAGTTAAGAGATAGGATACATATCACGGTACTTATAATCGGCCATTTCACTGTATATAAAACAAAAGCTGCTAAACATACGCCGTATATGTCTATATTTCACTTGATGTGCAAACCTATTTGAGATGAGAGACTGAAAACTCTAGAAAAGTAATAACAAAAGTTCTATTAGCTAATAAACTCTTTCACAATGAGACTACTTAGTGCCTTAACAAAATCTCGATATGCCAGACAAACAAATACTGTCATGAAAAAGTTAATGTATTTCAATCTCATCTCATTTCATCTAAGTGTAATCTCAAATAAAATTTCGCGTCGGATAAGCAATAAAGATTATACTGGAAAAGTGTTCCGGGAAAGTAAATTAAGTACGCGTTCCCTTGTGAATACAAACTATTTTATTAAATTACATCCAAGAAATAAGAATACTGAAACTAATTTTCCATTCAGCAGGAGTAAGGAATGAAGTAAGACGCATGGCGCTCTTTGAAGCTGATTATGCTTCAATTATTTTTAATCAGTTTTAAAGATTTTTCGTAATTAGATTCAATAAATCATAAGTTGTAATAAGTTATGCAAGACTGACTAGGTATCTTAAGCGATGTTGTTTGGCTTGGAGTGTTTAGCATTTATCTGATTCGTGCTGTCTAGATTTTCATGGTATTTGATGATCGGATCTCAAGTGGCAGAAATTACGGCACGCAGGCAGGAAGTTCCGTTATGTACGTGTAAAACAAATATATTTTTTTCTTTCTAAAATCCCCCCCATCCCCCCCCCCAAAAAAAAAAAACAACACAACAAAACAACAACGAAGTGATGACTGTTCTTCGGCAAGCGACGTCAAGACACAACATAACATGACAACTATAAGTATTAAGTTCCCCAAAGGGACTTAAGGCGCTCACCGGGCAAATCTGGTCAACTATACAAATGTGCAGAAGTACACCATGTCTTAAGGTGATGGAAAACTAATATATTCCGTTAATGTAGGTGCCCGTGATCTTGACCTCTGTTTCTATGACCTTGAATATTTGTCACAATGATCTTTAGATGATTCCAAACAACTTTCTGCTTATTTTTGTACGCAAAACGTCATTTTTTAGTTAAACCATATTTTGTAATTAATGCTCGTTAAAGGCTCGTTTATGAACAAATATCAATTTCATTTGCAAACTTTGCAGATAACAATAATGTATACCACATTTGAAAGAAAATTGGTGATTGGTTTATGAGAAGATTTTAAAAAATGTACAAAATTTCGGCCATGTTGACTGAAAATTTTCTGAGAATGAAATATGTTCAACTAGACATCAAGGGGAACCCCAATGTCAGATTTCTAGGAGATCCCTTCAGTCCTTTCTGAGAAGTAGCGGTAACAAGAATTGTTCAGTGCGGACCACGGACGCAGGGCGATTTGAATAGCCCACCATCAACAGGTGGCGGTAACCTTGATTTAATATTTAGGTATACGTTTTGTCAATTAACAATGACAATGTCGACCGATTAATAGGTCCGTCAGGGCACCTGATCCATGTTTGTCCAATATTCACCTTTGTATATGGTATCCTAGACATCCTGAAGTTTAATATTTTGGTATGTTTTTTTTTTATTAACAATGAAACTGATCAAATTTAAGAGAAATTAGCAATGTTTCCAAGTCAGTCACAATCAGAAGTTCTATGAGCAATTACACAGTATAGTCCAGATAGTAAAAAAAACATTGGGCTTGACTATGGAGTAAATTTGGTGACTTCTGGCCCTGGTGTTTATAAATCATGCTTCTATTTGTTTGACATGACATGGCAACACACACACACACAGTAAATCTACTTTACTCCCCCCCCCCCCCTTCCAAGTTTAATGAGGAACATTTATCAGCGGTGATACAACTTTTAAAGATGATAATCATAACTTCAAGGAATGGGCGTTTTGTACTTACATCAGGGATATAATGTTTGTAGCTATTTTCTGAAAAATAACTAACTTTTGGAGAGACCGGCAGTTGTTATTATGTGATGCCAGTTTTATGTAACGATGGTGTATTTATTGTACACAAGCTCGATGTCGTATATACATTGATAATGTTATGAGATTTCCCTCACACTTGCTGTATTCTCCCAGTTCCTCTTCTTATCGCTCATATGTACTTCAAACATATTTCATATATATATATATATATATATATAGAGAGAGAGAGAGAGAGAGAGAGAGAGAGAGAGAGAGAGAGAGAGAGAGAGAGAGAGAGAGAGATACTTTTGTATCAAATCACACCATTGCTGAGAATTATTCATGTTATGTTGCCGTTTTACGCAAAAGGAAAAGTGAGATAAAGTCTACGAGCCATTTATTGAAGATGTTTCATATCATAATTGTATTTACAACAGCATTCGATATACAAAAATAGTCTTTGTATGTTACCAATGTGTGACTTATTTATCAAATGAATTTTAATGCAACTTTAGATTATACGAATGCATTTCTATTAAAATCAATCCGCCGATCATGACGATGTTTTTGATAAAGTTGATGTTAGATCAAGGAATAGTATACAGTTCTAACAAAATAATTCCAAGATTCACTTTAGTCATCGAGTGAACTGCCTCTTATCATTCTTTCCTTTACCCTTATATGGTTTGTATACTTTAGTCTTCATATCGTGTTTGTTTCTATGGTAACCAAATCCCCCTCCTCCTCCTCTTCGTTTTATTCTGTCTCCTTTACTGCCATGTACATCTAAATCGAGGTTAAGGATTTTCTATTTAAATTTAAATACAGATAAGACATTTATATAGCGTATTTCTTCCAAACTGAAAAAAATCAATACATGTGGCACCAAAAGTACTTGTACCTCGGTCAGAAAAGCTGAAATAGACGTCACAACCAACTGTAAAACCACCAACACGTTTGGAATATATATTACAGTGGCGACAAAAGACTCCTGTACTAAACTTAGACAGATAAAATGTTGTTCAATATTTTATATGTATTATTGAAATCATGCACCAGTACAAATCCCAGGAGCTTAAAAATGGATATGTTAACATCGACAGTAGTATTATTATCCTAAATTAATATTTTTTCAATTACATAGAAGGCATTCATGAGAGTTATCAAGATCTTTATTTCAAAAACAGCATAATAATTTTCCAATTACTGTTTTCAAAGCAGCTCTTGATATCTCGTTACATGGGAACTGTCACAGATGTTTACTTTCAACGTGCAACTTTATTGTCTGGATAACGAATCGAAGGACGCTTACATGGCCGATTGTTTTGAGCATCACGCTTTGAACCAAGACGTCTCTCGCTTCTGGTTAGCGCAGGTTCGAAACCACGCTGGAACATAAGCTGATTTTTGTGAGAAAGTTTGCCCAGTTTACAGTCTTTAGTACGACTGGATTTGAAACCTGTACGCTGGAACCTAAGCTGTTTTTTGTGAGAAAGTTTGCCAGTTTACAATCTTTAGTACGACTGAATTTGAAACCTGCAACCTTCTGCTTGCACGTCAAACTAAAAGTACACCAAAAAGAGGGTTAGGCGGCCATTTTAAACTTATTACCAATACCTTTTTGTTATATGCTAAAGAGTAATATTAATATTCAGATTCTCAGTTTGAAATGAAATATTGAATCTATTTCCCACAGTGATTGACTCTACCCCATCCTTATAGTGCATCATACCAAAATCGAAGTATGAAATAGACCAAGGAGTTGACTTGTGTCAATAACACATATTTACTCCGTGATATTATAATATTTTTTATCAGTTATAAGGGAGTAAATATGCAAATAACATATTGCTGATAATATGGTAGGGTAAAAACAAGCTATCAGGTTTGGTAGAATTAAAACTGTTACATGTATATTCTTATAAAGACATTACTCGAGAAGGCGTATCAAGCTAATTCGATAAATGTAAATTCAGTCAATTGGGTGTTCGTTTACCGAATCCATGCAACATCAAACTGAATCACGAGGTGGTCATCTATCTAATCAAACTAAAAGGAATCCACTAAGGTGGTCTTCTATCTGACCAAACTAAAAGGAATCCACTAAGGTGGTCTTCTATCTGACCAAACCCGTAACTGAGTAAACTGATTATACGTATGGTCTGAGAGGGTCACTTGTCAATGTAATCTATGCAATATAACAATCACTCATGTATAATCCATTTATCAAGTGCATCTGAAACAAAGTTACTTAATGATGGTTCAATATCTCTGACCGAAACAGTATCAGTTAGTCTTACATTCTATAAAACCCATCAGAGTATTTCGTGTTGGAACACCTTACTTTACATCATAGCGTTTCTGTTTATACATTGGAGTAAAAAGTAACCCGTTTCCCTCGTAATGTAAGTAAATAAATAGATAATTCATATTTGATATCTTTTTATGTTTAAAATTCTAATAACCTATATATGAAGAACTTCAATTTCAGCATTTGATTAACACGAAATACTCAATGAATAGATGAAATATTCTGAATAACATGGTTGAACAAGATAACATTTAAAAAGAAAATCGAGTTAATGATCTAATTTTAATAAACTTGTGATAAACATGTCTAGACTGGGGATTATAAGAATTATGCTAGCAATAAATGATATATCTTGAATGTCTGATAGGCAACAAACCCGAGATAGTAGTTCACATAGTAACGGGATGTGACTGAGAAACAAACTGCCACAAAGAGCTAAATCAATCATAAAGAATTAAAAGTCACGTAACTCTGTAAAACATTAATATTGGGAGTAACGAAATTCAATTATTTATATATATATATATATATAACTTGGTTAAACTTTGAGTAATGACTTAAAGCACAAAAATCAAAATGTTTCAAAATAACAAATATATATATATATATATATATATATATATATATATATATATATATATATATGCTGTCTGAACGATCTTCGGTGTCCGGAGCATAAATATCAATTATATCATAAACATTGTATACAAACTGACGTACAATGACCAGGAACAAAACTACGACAACAAACAAATACTGAAACTAAATCTTGTAATGAACTGAAATCCCCACTCTTATAACATGTTGCAATATAACTTGGTCATAGTTTTTTTTCTCCATGCACAACCTTAAGAACTAGTCTCACATCAGTTCGTCACCTACTGCCGCAACAAAGACCAACCGAAATTTTAATACGTGTCTTCTCTGATAATTATATAAATACAACAGTAATTTGTTTTGCTTTGTAAAGCCCATCTCGGCAACATGTGTAATATTGGCAGAAGCAATATATATATATATATATATATATATATATATATATAACGTGAAACGGATTACTTGGACTATGCATCCAGCAGCACTAACCAAGTGATTATTGTGAGGAGTTCCTAAATACTTTTCTAGTCATTAGGATTCAAAGTTAGGGTAAAGATAGGGTGTCGCAACCACACTTGATAGAAAAATGTCAGTATGTGTCACACGCCACACTCAGCAGTTCTTCGGTCACATAAAAGTAATCAATCTTTAATGGTGGAAGAGATAAACCGGTTACCCAGGAAGAGACCACCGACCACCCACAGGTTAACTGGCAAACCTCACAAAATCAGATTAGGTGAGAGCAAGTGTTATGCTCTTACCACTCTGTCAAAGGGGCCTCATCAGCAACAATGTGTGTCATAGTACTAGTCAGCGACAGGCGTCACAGGCCAACCAGTCAGACAGACAACGAGTTTCAAATACATGAATACTGGTCAGCAACTATAATTCACAGATCAACTGATCAACAACAGACAGTATTTGAAACAAATCACAATTCTGGTGGCCAACGACCGACATAAAACTTAACAACTTCACCATCATGCTATATAGAGCCTGCCCAAACAACGTTAATGACCACCAACGGGAACAGCAGCATCAGCAGACAGTACACTTTCTGTTATCAGTCAATAAGTGTGAGGTAGAATTAATAAGAAATGTCAGTATGACATAAACACTTTTGATCATCAAGTAGACTACCAGAAATATGCTGCCATTTATACTTGTATCAGATAGAAGATGCTTTAATCGTTCTAAAAAGGGTTGATGAACAGAACGCTCAATGTATAACCAATGGTTTGGTTCAAATTTAAACTTTTCAGAGGACTGGTGGTACTTTTTCAACATACTCAAATATTGGTTTTAGAAATATGATGGTGGTAAGATTTTAATTTATGTACTCGGAAAAAGACCGCCTGCCGATAAGTGGAGTAGTAAACAATCTAATATATAAACAACCAAGGATCGAGAAAAGCTCACAGCTATGCTGACCTTAGGTGAGAGGTGTCATAGGTTAAAGTATGAAGTTCTAGCCACTCTGTAATGGGGCTTAAAACCTTAAATTAACGTACTGGACCACTCAGTTGAATCATTCCGTTTTCCTCCTAAATATACATGCATTTCGGAACTGTGTTTTTCTTTAACAAACACATATTTCAACTCTAACAAATGCAAAGACATGCAACAAAGAATTTCACGACTGAATTCCTATATGATAAAAAGATACCATAATTATTCCAGTCCTAAACCCGACCTGGACCAAGCTATATCATTAACTTAAAGAAGAACCCATTGTTTTACATGGGTTATTTAGCTTGAACAGAAAACTGGACCCACACATGTGATTTGACAATGTAAAGTGAAATAAAACATGTATCAAATTCCTCAACAGCCGTCTGTTTGTACTTAATTATTAACACCATTCTCAAGATGAGCACCGATCCACGTACAAACAAATGTGCAAGCGAACATATTTTCTTTGAATGACAGATATAAAACCGAGGTCATACATCATGGCACCCTTCTTCACAGATATCGGAAAACAATCAACGAAGTATACCCTCTCTCAGGTGCCTCTGAAGTAGAGTAAATTATTGAAACTACCAACATCACCTCTCTTTAATCCACGAAATTTATGATAAACTGATCTGACTTTGAAGCGCCTATTAAATATCTATAAACACTTATAACACTTTATACAGAGTCAGTATAAACAGTTTACAGAGAGTGCAAAACCAGCATCATCAATATATTCCTTTGCCACACTTGTGAAGCAGATTAAAATTCTGTACATACTTCTGAAGCTTTCAGAAATCAAACCGGAAGAAAAGATAAGACTTATACGAGAGATTCAATACATGACCGTTAAAATAATACCATATTCCTTACCCACAACAACTGAACTTTTATACATGTATATATCTATAGCATATAGACTGTTGAATTGCCATATGACTACTGCCATTCTTGGACTGGGGAAAGTTTGTACCACATGACAATTCAATTCCTAGTCGGAATTGAAGTGATACAATACCGGTAGGGGTGGAGCGCGAGAACATTAACAACATTGGCATATTGCGCTGGCATAACACAGGTCAAAAACTGTAAAATTATGAAACAACCAACTTAAACTGAAGGGCTACAGATGCTCTACTGGGATAGTATATTCGATGAGTACATATCTTTGCCATAACTGAAAAAACTTGATGCATACATTCTCAATGAATGGTACAGGTTAGAAAGGATTTGCTGAACAAGTATATATACATCCATGGACAAGCTTGTAAACACCTCATCTGAAGAGGATACATAATGTGTTTTGGTACGGACGAGCTAATATATAGCATATTTATATCTGTGCTACAGACAAACATACAATGTAAAAAGTCGTTAAATGACTCTTATTCTCTAGCTGTTGATCGGTTTGTTTCATTTTTTTTGTTCTTGTTCAACTGTTATATCAACCTCAAAATTGCTACGTAGGTTGATATAACAATCCAACAACTAGTAAATTGCGGATTGTCATTACATCATAGTAGGAACCACACAAATTTCAGATAAACTCCACTTATAGTGAAATTGTATATAAAAAACAAAATATCGGTTATAAAGATGATATATCTCTCCCAGTGTATTTATATAATACATACATATATATATATATATATATATATATATATATATATATATATATATATATATATGTGTGTGTGTGTGTGTGTGTGTGTGTGTGTGTGTGTGTGGAATCTCATTATGCTGAAATCAATCGAGTCGAAATTCCGGATAAGTCAAAGTTGAAAGTCCGGTCCAAATTTTTATAGATACAGTAATTATATATCAATTAAAAATGTTGGTTATCTTGAATTCCGGATATCTTGAAGTAATAGGGGCAGTCCCATGAGTTTTGAGATAACGAGATTCCACTGTATGTATATATATATATGAATCTATTTTATTGTTCTGGAATAGAAATGGCATGTCCTGAATTACCACAAAACAACATGAAAGTATTTTGATGATTTAGAGCAATCAACCCCGATTTCCCCTCGTAAACAATGGGAGCTGTTATCATTCATATCCTGGAGCACTCATCAGAACATAGGGGGAATGGTGCTAAGTATGTTTTACTGTATTACACATGATAATGCTGTGGAACCTGTAGTTTCTGCAGGTTCAACGAACTCAGGTCTCACAAATAGCCGACAGCTATCATAACTTTTCCTATCAAATGTTTTGTCTGTTATTTTCATAAAGAATATCACAAGTTTAAACTCCAGTTGTTTCTGGTAAATTAGTAATTCCAAAGAGAATACCAGTCTGGATTTTTTGACAAAAGTAAACAAACTGACCTGCAACTGAGGATGAAACATGTAATATACACAAGGGTGTAGATAAAAGTCTTTTTACAGCTTGCCATCTCTTTTTTTATAGAAATACTTCTTACTGATTGTAAAAATATACATGGACTAAATTAGAAACAGAATTTCATACTATATAGTCTTCATGAAAACAGAGATATCCTACAGCATAGACTAAAGACACATAACAAGATTTTTCTGATTTGACTTTAGACCATCACATTGTTCTTTTTATTCATCTCTAGTTAGCATGAGTTTCTGCCTGTCAATCACCAGCTGTCACCATTTGGAGTTTTCCTCTATGCCATCAAAACTGTCTGCAACTTTCAAAAGTGTTATAAATCACAAAGAGAAAAACAATCAGATGCCTCAATTGTCAAAGATACAATTCATGGCTAGTCAGTTAGTATACACAATATTCATCGGTACTATTACAAATAAACTAGGTCAAACTCAAGTGATCATATTAATCTGTCTGGATATCTAACACTCATTTTCTGACAGTATACAGACCTTTGTTTCTATGTCAACCAATATCAATAACTAAGACATGCTACTTTAAATTATTACATCAAAACTAGGTTTTTATACCCTGGCAACAAATTTTCTTTTTCACAATGCTTTTTTCAATCTGCTGGTGAAGTGACACAAACTTTGACTTGTGCTAATACAGTTAGGATTCTTGAAAAGCTCATCATGGCATAGGGCATTTAAAAGCTTCATCCAATGACCTTGGACTTTCACTCCTTATTGTGAGCACCAAACACTTACAGGTAACCTACTGGAGACTCTAACTAAAACCACTTCACAAGCAGTCTGTTATAATTTTGTAGCCTATATAATTCAACATTAAAGTACAAATTCAGCTTGAGAATGCAGTGCATCATAACCATCATATCTATACCTTATAGAGTTCAACATCTCTGATGTAATGCATAAAGATTTTAAACCATGTTGACACCAGCTATCCATTTCAGCTTATATTAACAGAAAAACAATATATTAAACTTATCTGCCTCAAATTTTGACAATGATGAATGACTTTGAACCCTACAGTAAGAGTGCTAGAGAGGTGATTTTTATTTTTGTACTGTCAACATTCTTAATCATGACATGGCCATCTCATCTAAGCCAAGCAGTTGGTATGTTACATATTTTACTTGAGTGGAGGGCATACAGCGAATTAGAATTCATCTATGAGTGTACCCTGTTTACACTCCTATTTCATTTCACTTTCTGTAAATGTAATTAGGTGTAGGATGATTACAGCAGACATTTTGTTATTGAATGTGATCTCAATTTCACAGTGGTCAATTTTTAAATTCTTAATTTTTTTTTATCAAATATTGTTCTATAATGCAAATTCAAGACAGTGAGTTTGACAAATATAAAAGTGTTATCACACAAGTGAGAACATTGGAAGGTAAAAAAGAAAGAAAATGGGTTCTTTTGTAGACTTTTCATAGAGAAAATAAAGATTTAAAATTGCTAGAGATACTTTAGAAAAGGAGGAATTCCTTCTTTTGGTAGAAAAATTCTCATCCCAGTGTCATGATTATGACTTGACATAAACACATAATCAATAGTATCAATTTCTTTGTTTGTTGTTTTACATCCTGTCAAGAATTTTTCACTTATATTGAGATGACACCGACTTTATGTCAGCCCAGTCAACAAATACACAATCCGCTAAGTTTTACGGCCTAAATCATTCTTGTTAACCACACACTTAAGAAATAGAACAAGTCTAAAATTGCCATTTTTGCATAAAATACAAGATTATTCCAGCCTCTGAATCATAATAACACATATATGTCATACAAGCGTAGTTGATGTGTGAGCAGTAGATGATAGTAAACCTGAATTCAATCGATCTTAAATTAAAAAAAAAAATAAAACAAACAACAACCATAACGACACAGCCACATCAACAACACAATACAGTCACAGCAACAACACAATAGAGCCACATCAACAACACAATACAGTCACATCAACAACACAATACAGCCACAGCAACAACACAATACAGCCACAACACAATACAGCCACAGCAACAACACAATACAGCCACATCAACAACACAATACAGCCACATCAACAACACAATACAGTCACAGCAACAACACAATACAGTCACATCAACAACACAATACAGCCACAGCAACAACACAATACAGCCACAGCAACAAGAAAGACAAGAAAGACAAACAAACACACAGCCACACCAACAACAAAGACAAACAAACAAACAGCCACATCAACAACAAAGACAAACAAACACAGCCACACCAACAACAAAGACAAACACACTACCACACAAACAACAAAGACAAACAAACACACAGCCACACCAACAACAAAGACAAACAAACAAACAGCCACACCAACAACAAAGACAAACAAACACACAGCCACACCAACAACAAAGACAAACAAACACACAGCCACACCAGCAACAAAGACAAACAAACACACAGCCCAACCAACAACAAAGACAAACACACAGCAACACCAACAACAAAGACAAACAAACACAAACAAGTATTCATCAAATATACAAGAATATATGATTATTTTCATTTTTCCAAAAAACCAAGAATGTCATCAAAATGTAAAAGGATACTCAAATCCACAAATGGAGGAACTTTGAATCCAAAGGACAGTGCCACCATCTGTAGGTCCATACTGTTTACGTCATATATCGTCTTTAGGCTATGTGAGGCATACGCTCTAACGTAAGACTTGTACGCTTCCTGTGCTGACTTGTGTAGGAAATAATTCTTCTCTATCAACTTTTCCAGCTGAAAAAAAAAATGATAATACATGCTTTTTTGAAATTCTGACTATATACTTTGGGAGTAGATTTGATGTAAAAAATATACCATTCTCAAATCCTTCATGAGCACTTATCAAAACAGGTGCAATGTACCATCGTGAGAAATGTGATTACATTCATCAGATGATAAAGCTGTGACAATTATATTTGTTCAAAACATCTATTTACATCTTCAATCAAAACACATTAGTAAGATATAAACTACTAAGGTCTTCATCCAATGAAAAGTGCAATTCCCCTGGGCCGAAAATAAAGTTAGATTTTACTCATATCTAGTGAGAAAATGTCATTATCATCAGAAATGTCAAAGATAACGAGGGGTTATATAAGCTAAAAACCCTTGCAGAAATAAATCTCATCATAAGTTTTTTTTTGTAATGAATTTCTTTTTAAGTTAATAAAATGATGTTCAACTCATCATGTAAGTAACAAAACCATAAATTTATGCAAAAATAAAAGTTTGTTGGCACATGTTTACCTGCAATAACCTGTGAAAGTTCACCTATAATACAGTGCATCATCTACTCTCATTGGCTCAGACGTTAGAGAAATTGCCCTCGGTAAGCCCTAGGTACAACACCAGGTTCAGACTAGACCTGGGAAGTCTTTAAAATGAAACAAAATGAGACTAATATCCTATAACTATGGTAAACACTGCCTAATGTCAGCCAAATACATGTAGCTGAACTCATCCTATGTTTCATTATTACATAGAACTTCTCTGGTTAAAATTTGAAAAAAGTAAGCTGAATGAAAACATGGGATTATTTTTGTGTCATACCTGAGCCTGAATGTTCGATATTTTACTCCATGAAAATTCAAATTCATTCAATGGTACTTTTGCATGTTTCAGGTATCTCAGAAAGCCAAGCTCCTCCGGGCGCAAGATCAGTAAAGCATGACCAATACCCCCTTCACCTCTTGCAGTTCGACCAACTCTGTGAATGTATTCCTAGAAAAATAATAATAATAAAAAAAAACGATTTCATTAAAAAAAACCATTGTCAAGTTCTTGGAAGTCTCACAAATAAAAGACAATAATGTTTATCTTAAAGAAGTCATAACTCCTTAATACAGACAGAAGTGAAGAATCTCAAGTCCTAACTGGCAGATGTAATTATAAAAATGGCAAATAATTTACTGCGTATTTCAGAGATTACATCAAAAGATATTGAAGAGAGATCAAGTTTGTTTTGGATTCTGCTCTTCTACTAGAAGTCATAACTTACAAATAAACAAGAAATTGATTATTGTATGGCATGATACATGCAAAACAAATCTATACATTTGAATTAGTTTGAACTCACAGAGCAGTTCAAAGCTGGAATCATACTTTACAGATCTCGGTGATATCGTTTGTCCAACTGTCCGGTATCAGTCAATTTTGTAGTCAGGCAAACAAAAATGACATTGTACTTGTTACATGGAACAAAAGAATTCCAATTGAGAAAAACCTTTACTGTCTTTACTAACATACAATACTGATCTTAATAAAAAATAATATCTGAATCTAGAGAATTCTCAAATCTTCAAAGGCTTCCAATCTGTATATATATATATATATATAGAGAGAGAGAGAGAGAGAGAGAGAGAGAGAGAGAGAGAGAGAGAGAATGAGAGAGAGAATGAGAGAGAGAGAGAGAGAATGAGAGAGAGAGAGAGAGAGAGATAGAGAGAGAGAATGAGAGAGAGAATGAGAGAGAGAGAGAGAGAGAATGAGAGAGAGAGAGAGAGAGAGAGAGAGAGAGAGAGAGAGAGAGAGAGAGAGAGAGAGAGAGAGAGAGAGAGAGAGAGAGAGAGAGAGAGAGAGAGAGAGAGAGAGAGAGAGAGAGAGAGATATTTATAAAACAATATCTATGAATGATACACTCAATTATCAGACAAGTGACTTTAGCATTTGGACAAATACACATAAAGAAAATCTGCCCTGTAGGACAAGTGTCAATTTAGATGATTGTTTTTGTTTTGACTTTGACTAGTGTTTTACTGCACAATCATTGATTTTTCAGTTACTAGGTATATGTTAATTGTAAAATTCTGCTATACACGTAGGGATGTGACGGCAAGTGCTCTCTCCTATACATGATGTTGGAATAACTTAGTTATAAGATAGGCTATTTATTGATGTTATTACTCAACATTCTTTATATATATGAATTAATACTCTTTAACTACCTTGGCGCCTAATTTCTGAAAAAAAAGTTGTCTAATTACCCTGTGCTAATTTGTACAAAGTAATTAGATATATGCGATAAGTAAACAATTAAGCGGGATATGTTGCTAAATTTAAATATCCAACAATGGCTCAGTGAAAGAACATGCTACCTATGAATCTGTCAGTGTCTGGCAAGAGAAAATTTTACCCAGATTTAAGAATTTTACTAACTGAGTAACTCATCAACCCCTGTAGTTAGATTTGGACTTACCCATTTCCAAAAATGGTAAAGTTTACTGAAAGAATTCAAGGGTGCATACATGTAATTTAAAATTTTTAAAATAATTTTACAGGCAAATATACTGAGGTTTAAAAATCTATCTTAACTCATCATTACCTGTAGTTATATTTGGACTCACCCATTTCAAAAAATGGTAAAGTCCAGACTATGGAAAGAATTCAAGAGTATGATTTAAAATTCACTTTCTTAGATACTTTTACAGGCAATATCAACTTGTTCACTCTTGAATTATGACAGTAGAGTCTAGCAAGTCTAAATGTGACCACTGGGGATGAGGGGTTATCCTGGTCTGTTTAGCCAATCAGCTTTCAAACTTAGCTGAAGCTGAGTACAATTTCATTGTGCATATGCCCCATGTCATATCTATTAGTAGCTTATGATTGTTCCTGAACAAAGCAATACGAACAGAAAATGGACAGTCTCTGAATATTCATAACTCATCAACCCCTGTGTTCATGTTTAGACTCACCCAAATTAATGCAATGTATGATCTATTGTCATAAATCAGGCATAAACAGGACAGGTTAATATTGAATGTAAAATCATTAGGAAATTTAGATTTAAATTCTGACAGTAGAATTTACAAGTCTTTGAAATGGATTGGGCCAGGACAAATTTGGCTACACAGGTCTATGAGTTAACTATGCTTAATCGATTTACTCCTAAAGACACATTTGGAATGGTCTAAGTCATTGATTTACAAGAGAGTCTATCGTTTTTCAGGAGTTGATGAGTTAATTTACCAGAATCAGAACATGCTCAACTTCAGTCAAATTCAATTTGGGTAATACCACGGTGCTCGATAGTTATGAGTCAGGGTCTCATGGATATGTTTTAAATCAAGATAGTACCATTTCCCAGTTGTTGTAGAATATTATAGACACAGCAATGCATTGACACAAATACACATGTAAGTTATAGAAATAGTGAACTAAAAATGTATCAATTAAAGTGTTTGGAATACATCTTAAAGTCACATTCCAAGGAGTAATATTCAAATTTCTGTACTCACTTAATGCATATTTGCATAAACTTTCGTCTTATTTTCAAAGTGCTTTTCTAACTAATTAGTTAATTAATTGCAGGAGACACCCAGTACATTGATCTATTTATAAACTCTTAAAATAATATGATAGTGACGTGAAATCTAAAAGGAGGCTTCTCAAAAATCAAGACAAACTCTTAATGATGGCAAGTTCCAATGGCAACATCTGATCGAGTATGATGATTGCCAAATTTTCGTCTGATTTCGCCTAAACACCACCTTACATTTAAGACCACATATATTAAGTCTGTCGTGAATTTCTGACTAAATATTAAATTAGTCAAGAGCCTAAGCTAATAGACCACCTCAATAATCAGACCACTTTGAACCAGTCAGTTAGATGATCTTGATAGCAATGTTCCAATGTACAGGCATACCAAGATAAAGTAGCTACATTTTGTAGGTTTTGTCAAAAACCAGAACAATACTGTCTATTTTGTAAAACATACAGGTGTACAAGTACACAATTTTACCTTTCTCCAATTCCATGCATTACTGTAGCTCTAATATTCTTGAGTTGAAAATTAGCATGTTACCCCTATCATGATTTAGTCTAGACTTGTTGTGTTTGTAAACATGTGCATATTTATCTTGATAGAATTTCAAAAACTTTGGAGTAAACAGATCACCTTTCATATACAATTTGCTTTTTGTAAATATGCTACTGAAGACTGCAAATAATTGAATATAAATCAGCACTGCACAGATAGATATTACTCGGTTGCAATACCAGGGCCTGGCACCATAAAACTTAAGAATTTACTCAAAGTCTGAGAATATTCTCAATTTGGCCTTCTTAGCCGATCAGATTTCAGGATTTGCCAAAGTTAAGTAAACATTTCAGACTTAAGTAATTCTTAAATTTTATAGTGCCAAGGCCAGGGTTTTTTCTGCCCTACAGAAACAGGGGCCTGTACCTTTCCAATTGGGAAATTTGTCATGTTTTCTAGAAATTGGGAAAGATCGAACAGCATTAGAAATACATAATTTGATTATAATTTCTGTGATTTACAAACCTGGCTTGTATCTTGTTTGTTAAAAAAGATTATGTCATTTGTTTTCATTTTCTCATTTATTTTTAATTAATTACATAAGATACCGGTAGTTCCTTTTTTCTCATTAAGGTAAAAAATTGTGATTATTCTGCCCTGAAATTGGGAAAAACATTACCTTTTTGCTAATGTATATGGGACATTATATTGGACTTGCACAAACCCAATAAAAAACCCTGAATACATGTATAATTCAGTATTATACATTAACATTGCACAGATAGATTGAATTTTGTAATACATGTATAATTCTGTAATAAATTAATTAACACTGCACAGACAGGTTGGATTTTGTAACAAGAGATCACAGGGATCTTGGTGCCCACTATGGAAAGTTCTATGTCTAATCTATGACAAACTGTTCTTTTCTCTTCTTTTGTGTCTCAACATTGAATTTGAACTTAAATCCATATTTCTGTGAAATACATTTTTTTACAAGATTATAGCGAAACTGAACTTGAACTGAACATATTACATTTTCAGAGAGAATGGAATTCAACATGGCTGCCTGCCAGCATTGTTGGATTCTGTTCCTTCTGAAAATGTGATATGCACAACTACACCTCAAACTTAAAAGGGAAACCTCATGTCAAATTTCAATGAGTGTCCTACAGTACTTTTGGGGAATATAAATGGTAACAAACTTCCTTTTGGTCAAAATCCAAGCCTGTCAGTCATGTTGGATTCTGATCTCTCTGAAAATGTAAATTGCACAACTAGACTTCATGCCAAATTTCAAGGAGATCTCTTTATTCCTTTCTGAGAAAAAGCAGTAACAAACATCCTTTGGTCAAAAATACAACTGGACCTCAAGGGGAACCTTTTAGTCAAATTTCAAGGAGATCCCTTCAGTACTTTCTGAAAAGTAGCGGTAACAAACTTCCTTTGGTCAAATTCAAAGATGGCCACCTGTCGGCCATGTTGGATTTGATCTTTCTGAAAATGTAATATGCAAAACTAGACCTCAAGGGGAACCTTCATGTCAAATTTCAAGGAGATCCCTTCAGTCCTTTCTGAGAAGTAGCGGTAACAAACTTCCTTTGGTCAAAATCAAAGATGACCACCGTTGGCCATGTTGGATTCCGATCTCTCTGAAAATGTAATATGCAATACTAAACCTCAAGGGGAACCTTCATGTCAAATTTCAAGGAGATCCCTTCAATCCTTTCTGAGAAGTAGCGGTAACAAACTTCCTTTGGTCAAAATCAAAGATGGCAGCCTGTCGGCTATGTTGGATTCTGATCTCCCTTAAAATGCAATATGCACAACTAAACCTCAAAAGGAACCTTGATTTCAAAGTTCAAGGAGATCCCTTCAGTACTGTCTAAGATATAGCAGTAACAAGAATTGTTCAGGACGGACAGACGGATCATGGATGCAGGGTGATTTGAATAAATGTATAAAATTCTGTACTTTATACATTAACACTGCACTGATAGATAAGATTTTGTAATACATGTATAATTCTGTACTTTATACATAACATTGCACTGATAGATTGGATTTTGTAATACATGTATAATTCTGTACTTTATACATAACATTGCACTGATAGATTGGATTTCGTAATACTAATACATGTATAATTCTGTACTTTATACATTAACACAACACAGATAGATTGGATTTTGTAATACATGTATAATTCTGTACTTTATACATAACACAACACTGATAGATTGGATTATGTAATACATGTATAATTCTGTAATATACATTTACATGATTTGCATACTTTCCTCTTCAAATGTTTTTCATTAAAATTCATAGCATAAAAATTATGACTTCAATCTGTTTCACATTTCCTATGATTCACAATGATAAAAAATTTAAAAATCAATTTCCATGGGAAAAAAAAAACAGCTGAAGATAATAAGCATAAAATAGATAGGTCTCAAAAATCTATTGATAAATCTTGTCATATCGATTTTGAATACATGAATTTATAATGTCGTGCAGATTGACGATATCAAAATCTGATTTTTATCTTCTTGTTTTACTTAATGTGTATTGTTCATTTTCTTAAACCTGTTTTTTAAAAAAAATAAAATTACACATTAGTTTCAATACAGCTGAACATATTTCAGGATCCTCCATCCCCCAACCCCCTTTTTTCTGTTCCAGAATATAAACAGACTGTTTATGTTACATTTACAGGAATTATTTTCTTTTTCAATGCTATATAAATCCTGTGAAATATTTCCCTTGACTTACTTGAAAGACAAAAAACAAAGTAAAAATGTGCTTGAAAAACAGAATTGGACTGGTTTTGAGTTCTTCATAACATATGGGAAGGATATCTGACATAATTTTTTTGACTTCAAACACTTGCACCTACATTTCTCCAACTTACATAAAAAAATGTCTACAATAGTTGCTGTCAAATTGTATAGGTTCCATTCCAACATTTCTTAAACTTACGTGCCTACAATAGTTGCTGTCAAATTGTACATATATAGGTTACATTATGAGTATGATTTCTGAGTTAACAAATCATAACAGTTGCTGTACAGTAGAACCCGTCAACTACTTGGTTCAATCATTCTTTAATAAAACCTCTTTTGAGAAATCACATTTCAATGGCAGATCTGGTGGCCTCTCTGATATCAGGAAATGTCAATCATCTCCTTTTGTGAGTGTATCTGTAAAGGACAGGGCTTAAGATTCATACCCAGCGACAGTCCACTTAGCCATTCTACACTTGTATTATAGGGCAAGTTAAAATCACCATAAAAAAGTCCATTAAAAATAAAGAATTCAAAAGATTAAGAAAAAGAAAATAATAATAATAATAATAATAATAATAATAATAATAATAATAACAATAATAATAATAATAATAATAAAAAAAAAACCCAAAACCTAAGAATTTTTGAAGCATTTAAGCAATTCGGTATCTTGATACATGTATACACTTTTTGTTTTTTGGAAGTGTAAAATCTGTTATAGTAGGAAATTTTTTTTTAGATAACTACTGATACACAACATTAATTGATCCAATGTCCAAACAAGTGACATTTGCATTCAGACAAGAACACATCCAGCCTTCCTGTCCTGGAGGTCGAGTGAATATCTTTATGACTGTTAACCTCTGAAAAGTGCATTGGAGCAAAGAAGAACTTACTTTTTCATCAATGTTTTTAAGTGAAAAGGTCAGTTGGAAACAATTTTACCTAGTTCAAACATCTCATCATTATACGAAATATGTCCAAAGGACAACAGAACAACAGTGCCCTTATGACAACAATGTCCTTATGGAAACTGTGTACCTATTACAACAATGTCCCTATTACACAACAATGTCCCTATAAGAAAGGTATCACTATGACAACAATGTCCTTATGGAAACTGTGTACCTATTACAACAATGTCCCTATGAGAAAGGTATCACTATGACAATAATGTCCCTTATGGAAACTGAGAAAGGTTGACAATAATGTCCCTATTACACTACAATGTGTCCCTATGAGAAAGGTATCACTATGACAACAATGTCCCTATGAGAAAGGTATCACTATGACAACAATGTCCCTATGAGAAAGGTATCACTATGACAATAATGTCCCTATGAAAACAGTGTACCTATAACAACAATGTCCCTATGAGAAAGGTATCACTATGACAACAATGTCCCTATGAGAAAGGTATCACTATGACAAAACAGTGTACCTATAACAACAATGTCCCTATAAGAAAGGTGTCACTATGACACCAATGTCCCCTATGACAACAATGTCCTTATAAGAACAGTGTCCCTATGGCAACAATGTTCCCATGACAACAATGTTCCCATGACAACAATGTCCTTATGAAAAGAGTGTCCATCGAGAACAGTCCCTATGACAACAATGTCCCTATGACAACAATGTTCCTATGACAAAAATGTCCCTATGAGATCAGTGTCCCTATAAGAACATTATCTTCATGACTACAATGTCTCTATGAATCCACTGTCCCTTTGACAATGACAACAATTGATGTCCATATGAGATCAGTGTCTCTATGACAACAGCGTCCCTTTGACAACAATGTCCTATGACAACAATGTCCCTACTTTTCCCTGCCAAAGGTATAAAATCTTTCCTTTGCTGTCCAAACAACATTTCAAAAATCCTAAAATAGACCAAGATATATACAGAACATCACATGTGTCTTCAATAAGTAAGTTTTGGAAATATGATTATAATTCTGTTTTTTAAATGACGTTAATCATAGCGATATCAACATTACATATTTCCTGTAGGAAGGAACAGGGAGTTATGTTAACATATTCCTATTTCAATTAACTCCATCACAATTGCACACCTTCATCTGACTGTGTATAATTAGTTTTCAGCATGTTAAGCCATTACCACAATGATTCCAACATATACACTTCAAATGACAACACAAATATTCATTCATATTGACATTAACAAATGTTTTAATTAAAACAGAATGTGATATCCTGCAGGGATGTTATACAAGAATTTTATTAGTTTAACATATGTAAATTAACCTACATATACACAAAAAATATTTTGTTTTCAAAGTTGGTAGCCAATTTAGAAGAATTTTGTTTGTTTGTTAATGTACATGTAAGTGCCATGTTTACCAATCCAGTAAAAATTGAATGTAAACCAAAGTGTCATGTAACTCAGTAGAGATAGTGTGTAAAATTAAGTGTAATGCTACGCAGCAGAGATTATATGTAAAATTGAGTGTTATGTACATGTAACTCAGTAAAACTATGTAAACCTTAGTGGCATGTAACTCAGTAAAACTATGTAAACCTTAGTGGCATGTAACTCTGTAAGACTGTGTAAACCTAAGTGACATGTAACTCTGTAAACCTTAGTGGCATGTAACTGTAAACCTTAGTGGCATGTAACTCTGTAAGACTGTGTAAACCTAAGTGTCATGTAACTCTGTAAGACTGTGTAAACCTTAGTGGCATGTAACTCAGTAAAACTATGTAAACCTTAGTGGCATATAACTCTGTAAGACTGTGTAAACCTAAGTGTCATATAACTCTGTAAGACTGTGTGAACCTAAGTGGCATGTAACTCTGTAAGACTGTAAATCTAAGCGTCATGTAACTCTGTAAGACTGTGTCAACCTAAGTGTCATGTAACTCTGTAAGACTGTGTAAACCTAAGCGTCATGTAACTCTGTAAGACTGTAAACCTAAGTGGCATGTAACTCTGTAAGACTGTGTAAACTTAAGTGTCATGTAACTCTGTAAGACTGTGTAAACCTAAGTGTCATGTAACTCTGTAAGACTGTGTAAACTTAAGCGTCATGTAACTCTGTAAGACTGTGTAAACTTAAGCGTCATGTAACTCTGTAAGACTGTAAACCTAAGTGGCATGTAACGATGTAAAACTGTGTAAATCTAAGCGTCATGTAACTCTGTAAGACTGTAAATCTAAGCGTCATGTAACTCTGTAAGACTGTGTAAACTTAAGTGTCATGTAACTCTTTAAGACTGTGTAAACCTAAGTGGCATGTAACTCGGTAAAACTGTGTAAATCTAAGCATCATGTAACTCTGTAAGACTGTAAATCTAAGCGTCATGTAACTCTGTAAGACTGTAAACCTAAGTGGCATGTAACTCTGTAAAACTGTGTAAATCTAAGCGTCATGTAACTCTGTAAGACTGTAAATCTAAGCCTCATGTAACTATGTAAGACTGTGTAAACTTAAGTGTCATGTAACTCTGTAAGACTGTGTAAACTTAAGTGGCATGTAACTCTGTAACACTGTAAATCTAAGCCTCATGTAACTCTGTAAGACTGTGTAAACCTAAGTGTCATGTAACTCTGTAAGACTATGTAAACCTAAGCGTCATGTAACTCTGTAAGACTGTAAACTTAAGTGGCATGTAACTCTGTAAGACTGTGTAAACTTAAGTGTCATGTAACTCTGTAAGACTGTGTAAACCTAAGTGGCATGTAACTCTGTAAAACTGTGTAAATCTAAGCGTCATGTAACTCTGTAAGACTGTAAATCTAAGCGTCATGTAACTCTGTAAGACTGTAAACCTAAGTGGCATGTAACTCTGTAAAACTGTGTAAATCTAAGCGTCATGTAACTCTGTAAGACTGTGTAAATTTAAGTGGCATGTAACTCTGTAAGACTGTGTAAACCTAAGTGGCATGTAACTCTGTAAAACTGTAAACCTAAGTGGCATGTAACTCTGTAAAACTGTGTAAATCTAAGCGTCATGTAACTCTGTAAGACTGTAAATCTAAGCGTCATGTAATGTAACTCTGTAAGACTGTGTGAACCTAAGTGGCATGTAACTCTGTAAAACTGTGTAAATCTATGCCTTATGTAACTCTGTAAGACTGTAAATCTAAGTGGCATGTAACTCTGTAAGACTGTAAATCTAAGCGTCATGTAACTCTGTAAGACTGTGTAAACCTTAATGTCATGTAACTCTGTAGGACTGTGTAAACATGTCAACACACATTTAATGCCAGCTCCTGTGTAATTTTATGCCAGTTTTATTTGTAAATGTCATCATCCATTGTTACATAAGTAAGATTTATACAACTTATCATGTTACTATCCACTAAAATACATACATAGTAACTGTTTTCCAAATATCAAAATCAAGTTTAGTTATCAATTTCATGAGGCCCACATATAATGCACCTGCTTGATAATTATTTTTTATGATTCAGAATTCTTTGCTTGTACAATGCATTTGTTTTCAATTAGATAATGTTTACAACAAATCTTGAAAATATGGTAATTTTCCAATCAACACATTAACGGTAGCATTAGCTGGAGCTAATATGATGTTTGTTTCACTTTCAGAACATTTATACATTGACAACAATAACACAATTGTATTTCTAGAAGAGAAGGAAAAAAAATTAAATAATCACATGAAGAAATTAAACTGGTATTTTAATGGTCATGTATGATCTTTGTTTATAAGGCAATATTTTAGTTCAGATTGTTTGGAAATCAGCAGGAAATGCAATTTTAGGTCAATGATGTACACATAAATATTTTAGGTAGAAATATATTGGATTACCCAAAGTAATATATCATCTGAAAGAATATCTCATAAAAATGAGAAAATATACAAATTTAAAGGAGCTTGCTCAATGGATTTCATGATATCTTATTTATATCATCTTTAGACACATCTGGAGTGGTCTTAGCAACTGATTTACAGAAGAGTCCATTGTTTTTCAGGAGTTGATGCACATGGCCCTTACTTTAACCTCCCTTTAATTGTACACAACCTTAATGGGACCAAGCAATAGTTGCGATAAACTAGTCCTTGAGTTAAAAGGTCTGTCACTAAATATAAGCCTACAGTGTACATGTATATCATACGTACACCAACATTTTCCGTGAAGATTTTTATTCATTGTAGGTACTAAATCAATGATACAGAAGGCATATTTGTTCAGCACATCATATCATCGAGATTAACTGTCTAGAAATAACAAGTTTTGACTGTAGTAGCTATTGCTTTCTACCTCCCACAACACAAAGCCAGTCACTCAGATATTTAGTAGCTATTGCTTTCTCCTTCCACAACTCAGAGCCAGAAAGGCAGTCACTTAGATATTTAGTAACTTTTCCTTTATCATGCATAACAACAATGACAGCCATACAGACATATAGTAGCTATTGCTTCATCTTCCCACAACTCAGAGCCAGAAAGCCAGTCACTTAGATATTTAGTAGCTATTGCTTCATCTTCCCACAACTCAGAGCCAGAAAGGCAGTCACTTAGATATTTAGCAAAAAAAACAATAATGATTCAACAAACCTGCAAATCATTAACCAAACACAGCTTTAAAATATCACACAATTCACTTAGAAACTATGGCAACTCTTGGCTATGTTTAAAAGTAAATATTTCACTTTAATGTTCTTTTGTTTGATTTAAATTCAGTTGTTCGTCTTTTGTCTTTCATCTTGGTTTACATATATTTATTTCACAGTCATCATGGCCATCTCCTCAAATGTGCAGGTAATTCTGATACAAGGGAAAAAGTTGTGTCAAGTTTGATCAAGGAAATATGCACCAATGAACAGTATTTATAAGTTTCTTTTTATTGGGTGAATATAATTTAGTTAATGGATTACAAACCCTAGGGACATGAAGTTCAATACATGACAAGGTGTACGGAGAAGTTCAGTGACGGCAGTGTACCTAGATGAAATGATGGTGCTTCGTTTCAATTTGGTGTTTTACATCACAGTTTATAAGTACATGTATGCAATTATAAGGAACCACTTGCTATGGTCTAATGATGGAGTGTTTAACTTACAAGTGGAAGATTTGATTTATAGTCACGAGTCATAATAAAGATTTTTAAAAAAAAAATGATAGTGACTGTTCCCTCGCCAAACACCTCGGCATACAAAGTAAAAGTCATAAAACTTAAACAAGAGGCCCAAGAGGGCGTCAATCGTTCACCTGAGAACCTAATACAAGTGTGGAAAGAAGACCAAGAAGAATATGTACATCTAGGCTGATATGGCTAAGAAACATAAATATTGCTCTTTTAAGAAATTCATAAAAAAAATTCTAGAAAATAAATTTCTGCAAAATTCTTGCACAAAAACATTTCTTCAACTACAGTAGAACTTCGATGAGTCGAAGTTCAAGGGACCGCCTAAAAAGTTCGAAACACGTTTTTTTTGATTCATGTCGGGTGATCGACGAAAATTAATTTTACTCAGTGCACTACCTCCATAACGACATGCCACACAAAAAAAATCTATTTTATGTGACCTGTATTTACATGTAGGTGCTGGGACCATGAATCTAATCGACAAAAATTGGCCTTGATTTAATGTAGATACAATGTATTTATTTTTGTATTCAGAGAATAAAATCATCATTCTGTAGAAAAATCGAATCTGCGCCTTACGATTGACTAGATTCCCCGGGTTGGATATCGGGTCCTTCAAGACAGATCACAATCAGTAGAAAGAAGTTCTGGTGATATCAAACATTGCCGATACAAGTTCATTTTATGCTATTTTTTGAAAGTGACATGATTCAGTTTGAGTAGAAAGCTTGCTCTAAGGGTCATTTCGTTTTGTTTTTACAAATCGTAGGATTATAATGACCCAAGTTACGAGATGGTAAACACTTGCTTACCGTCGGTAATTGTGCATATTTGAGTCTGACACAGTCGCAAACGATCTATAATCATTAGCGTCTGCTTATTACATTTTTTCTTACTTAAATAATGATGTTGTTATTTTTTACTGTCCTGGGTGCTTATCAATAAACACGTGTCATTGTTCAACGTAGTCAGATGGGTGTGAAAATCGCCACGGGGTAATTTACATCTTGTATACAGGTAAAACTTCGACTTTGATTTATTTGTATGAATTTTCGATATTTTTACAGCGATGGGATCCAGTTTTGTTCGACACTACCGAGAAATTCCTCATGAAAGTTGCGATTTATAAATTGTTTTTTGTAAGGATATATAATGAAATAAATCGGGACTTTGTCTTTAGTTCGAAACAACGAGGACTCATTGAAGTTTGGCTCATCGAAGTTCGTGTATATACAAGTAAAACACTAAATGCATCAAAGTGTGGAAAGGGAGATAATTTAGGAGATCATGCAAATATTAATGAAAATGACAAAATTTGAAAAGACCTTAAAAAACATGTCAAAAATTAACATTCTTTCTAAGAAAAATATGAATCATACCCAAAATTTGTTTTTTAGTAAATGTATAAAAATAAATCTGCAAAAATGTTCGAAACAACGAGAAATTCGACTCATTGAAGTTCGACTCATCGAAGTTCTACTGTATATACAAGTAAAACACTTTAATGCATCAAAGTGAATGCAAGGGGAGATAATTTAGGAGATCATGCAAATATTAATGAAAATGACAAAATTTGAAAAGACCTTAAAAACATGTCAAAAATTAACATTCCGATTTCTATGAAAAATACAAACATGAATCATACACCCATGTCAATCACTCAGAAACAATCTGTTTTTCAATTCATGTAGTGGTTCTGAAGAATAAGATTTTAAAGAGGGGTACCTTTTGGGACCTATTCTGCCCAGTCCTGGATCCACCCTGGACCAATCTGGCTGAAAACTACAAACTTGGTAAAAGACCTTGAGCACTTGCTTCCAGCAAAGTTTTGTCAAAATTCCTTCTGTACTTTTAAAACAAAAGCCAATAGTGTGAAAAATGCACACCTCCCCCTTTTGTTTGCAGTCTTAAAAAATTCTAGAAATTACATTTCTGCAAAATTCTTGCAGAAAAACATTTCTTTACCTAATTACAAGTAAAACATCATTAAATGAATGCATCAAAGTGACTGCAAGGGAAGATAATTGAGGAAATCATGCAAAAATGAATGAAAATGACAAAGGCTGAAAAGACGTCAAAAACATGTCAAAAATCAATGTTCCGATTATTATGAAAAATACAAACATGAATCATACATCCATGTAGACCACTCAGAAACAATCCGTTTTTCAATTCATGCAGCGGTTCTGGAGAAGAAGATTTTTAAAGAGGGGTACCTTTTGGGAAAAACTACAAACTTGGTAAAGGACCTTGAGCAATTACTTACTGTCAAGTTTCATAAAAATCCCGTCAGTGGTTTCAGACAAGAAGTCGAAAATATGAAAAGTTTACGAACGGACGACAGACGGAGAGTGATCAAAATAGCTCACTTGAGCCTTCAGCTCAGGTGAGCTAAAAACTTAAGACCTGTGTCCAAGTAAATAAACCCTTACTGCATTGGCATAAGTCCATAGCACAGGTAAAAAATTTTGGCACTTAAGCTAAAGCTGGTGACATCTCAATATAAGTGAAAAATTCTTGACTGAATGTAAAACAAAAAACAAGTATTCAGTTACATGGAGGTGACAATTCTTGATGACGGAAAATAAAATCTGGTTACAACTGTTTCTATATATTTGGGAAAAGACCAATGCCATCTTACAAGTTAATGGGCTACACTAACTTCATTCTGGTGTCAAATACAATATAAACTATTAGATCTACAGTGTGGTTTTTTTTGTTTTTTTTTAATTGAATGTTGTTTTACACCACACTCAACAATTTTCCAGTTACGTGGTAGCAGCCAGTTTTTAATGGTGGAGTAAGGAAACCAGTTACAATGACCCTGGGAAGAGACCACTGGCTTTCTGCAGGTAAACTGACAAACTTTGTCTCCAAATTCAGATTGGGTTCCAAGGAGCTTGAACCTGCACTGACCAGAAGTGAGAGACTTAATGGTTCAAAGCACTAACCACTTGGCTACGGAGGGCCCAGATCTCAAATAAGAGTTTATTCACTTATCAATGTGTTCTGTAAATATCCTGGCAGATTTTGAAATTTCGCTGATCAGTTCTTGGGGTAAAGCATCTAGACAAGGAAAATTCTAGTATCTAAATTTCCTATGTATACCCCAGAAGAAGTTCCATGATAAACTCAAGGGAGATTTCTTGCAATATTTATAATAATTGTCCTGAAACATCTACATTTTTCTAAATTCTCTAAATACACACATGGTAAAAGTTCCTTGACAAAACTGCAGTTGTTATAACTTTGCCAAGTCCTTTCTATACTCTTCCTCCATTTTTCATTGCTGTTATTTTTTTCTTTCCCAAGGTATTTATCTAGCCATGTTATACATGTAGAACAAATAGTAATTATTATCTGAACATTGTGTTCCTGGTTGATCAGCACTTTCTGTTAAATCAATTATAAGTTCCAGCAAGGCAGGAGGTAGGTACAGATTACATATCTATCAAGTTCATTGACAAATTCTGATATGTAGAAATTCAAGTCCAAAAGATTTGTGTACTGGAACCATGTTACAGTAATAAAACATCTGTGATAACAATCAGACCTTGTCCAAAATACAAAAATCATCTCTCGGTGTTTAACTTACAATTGTTAACTGCAATTGCTAGTTATACACAAATTTTGTCGATCCTTTCAAACAATCTCAAAATCTTGTGGAAATGTTTACACTTCATTGGATGAAAATTCCTGGAACAATAATCAATAACCAGCTCTATGACTGAGGTAATGGTTCTTTGACTACTTGTGGTTCTACCAGATCTAGGTACCAGTTCTTCAATCTGACAATTACAGACCAACCTGTCAGCAAGCATCTTTACATTTCAAAAACGGTTGATAAACATTCAAACAAAAACAGGTGTTTCATGTCCTTTGCACATTCTGGGAGTCGGCAGAGAAATACAATTAAAAGTTTGTAATACAAAGCAAAAGGAAGCAAAAGGAAGCAAAAGAAATTAGTTGATAGCTTGTGGATGTCACTGAAAGATGGAAGATACATAGATGTAAATTTTGATTGTGATAATACAACTTTGTAAAATAGGACTGAAAAATCAAGGATTTAATTGGCAGAATGAATTATTACATATACATATGTACAGGAAAAGATCATGTGTGTTGAATGACAACTCACAATAAACAAATGCACAAATGTAAGAAAGCACACATGTGGTTCTCCACATTATACAAAATCACAGACAGAGAAAGACACAGAACAGATATACACTGACATCAACAAACACACACCTACACACACACACATGCAAACACACATACACCTACACAAACACACACTACAAAGGCATTAAAGGAACACACCAACACAAACACACACACACACACACACACACACACACACACACACACACACACACACACACACACACACACACACACACACACACACACACACACTACAAAGCCATTAAAGGAACTGTGAGTAAAAATATGCAAATAACTTTTCCAAACATGATGTTTTTCATGTGCAAAATCAGATGGCTTTATTTACTGGACATCTTCAGTCAGATTACAACAAAAAAAGCTGAAGTCTTTTGTTCTACAATCTTTGGCTTTCTGCTAACTTTCGTTCTGCATAGCAAAGATTACTTACGCCTTTGATGTTATTTGAAAAGCATTATAAAAAGATGACAAAAACCTTGATGTAAAGATGAAGAGAATCGCTGTAAGTTAACGACATGCCGTCATGGAGGAGCATCAATCATAATTGACAAAACTTAACAAATACTGTCAATACAACATCTTCTAGCATTGTCTATTGTCATACATTCTACTTTACATTTTAAAAATACAATACAAAAATACAAAAACCTATAATGAAGTAAGAAAAGAAAGAAAACATTTGAGTAGAAACGAATGTTTGTGAATGAAATTTAAATGGTTAATGCTCAAATCTAAAATTGGCTATTACATTGACATGCCAATATTGGTGCAACTTTGATATTTTTATCTATATACATGTATTTCAAATATATTCTAAATCAACAATTTTTCAAAACATTCACTGAGTCATTTCTAAATAAACTTGGATAAAATTAACACCATAAAATTCAAAATATCTAAGTTTAATTGTGTTCGCTCATTATGTTCAAATTCTCTGTTTTCCAGATTTGGCAATTTAAACAAAAAATTAAAATCTGTATGTCACAATTACTTAAACATATCAAAAAGAATCAGTTTGTGTAAAAATGTTGTTTTATATAAAACATATAGAGAAAAAGATGAAGCTGCATCAACTTTTGCATGTCACTTTATGAGTATATCATGTAATGTTGAGCATCATTTTGCCATCACTTAGAACGAATAATTTCAGCGAGGGAGAATTTCCCCATAAAGCTGTTTTTTTCCAGATAATGTCTAGTTGCAAGCCCCTGCATTTTCTGGAATTTTCCACCATATCATAAGAGGCTAAAATAAGTCCCCATTTCTAATGCAAGAAAAAAATATTCTTTACTAATTTGCACTTGAAACTTAGCAAATGAAGTCAAATAACAATGAATGTGAAGAGATTATTGTATTTTCAAACAATTTTTGAATTTTCAGATTTCCCAATTTCAATAAAATGTTGCTAAAATTCCCACTTTAAAAGGCCAAGGCTTTTTTTTATTAACTTTTTTTTTTAAATACTTAGATATCAAATCTTTGATGGTTAAATGCTCTCATCCCCCCCCCCCCAAAAAAAAAAATCTTAGTAAATCATGTATTACATGTGTCCATGCTTTTATCTGAATGAAAACTATGAAGTTTTCCCCCTACAGTTCAAGGAAACAGAACAGAACTGCATTGCAATTCCTTACAGATAAAATTGGTGATATTTCTATCACTTATCTGAGACAAGGTTCAATTTTGAATATAAATTAAAATAAATCTTGGGTCTATCGATGGTTATAACATTTCCCCTCAAAATACTTGTTTTATATTCACAATAATTTTGTTTCACTTATTTTGAATTTACAAGTCTTGGAAGTATGCAGCTATGACAAAACTAGAGAAGTTTTAACAAAAACTGCCCTCTACCATTTACACAAAATCAGACCACTCTCAAACATATAAATCTATTTTCTTTTCACAATAATATGTGTAATGCGTTTCGTCTTCACCCTGTGATAAAAACCACAGCAGATAGCATTTCCAACTTTCTTTTTAACAATCTAAATATGCAAGCACAAAAACATCATATAAAACGTGCAGGGATAACAAAATGAAAATTCATGGAAATACCAAGAAAATTTAAATCTATACAATACTTCAGTTACCAATTAATGCCAGCTTTTTGTAATCAAAATCTATAAAAACCATCCAAACTTTTTTACCATTTCTTCATTTGTAAAACATGGCGAATTTGCAAATAAATGAGGTCTCCATCAGTATTAAGTGCACACGGGAGACTTTTTGAATATCTTTGAATGAATAATTATGAAATACAGTTGCTTCGACCAGTGTTTTACATTTTGACGAGATAACAAAATGAAGCATTGAAAAAAGACAGATAATCCAACTTTTTACATTATCTATGTAAAATGCCAGAATGATTGCAGGGCAGTATATCATAAAATACGAATGATTGCAGGGCAGTCTATCATAAAATACAGGTTAAATGTAGTATCTCATAAAAAACAACAACAACACATTGACTTTTGAGTAGGGTAATGTCACAATGACCTTGACCTCAGTATATACATGTGTACATGTAATCATCTTTACTTTTCATTGTTTTTAGTTTTTTATTTAGCTTTTAATTTGGTAGCGCATTAGGAATCTGTATTCAAAGACATCATTCAACATTGTATCAGAGCTACGTAGTTGGAGCTGCTGACAGTCTACCCCACCACCACCACCACCACCACCATCAACCCCCTTCTATAGACACCTGCATTCCTTAGTGGTCTGAAAAGTTACCAGGACTTCTTTGAATCAGATAGTAGGTCTTCCATTGCCAATGGCCACGTGATACCCGAAAATATTTTTGCGAGACTATTGTTTCTATTAGTGATGGAATGATGTTAGCAGACGATATCCTGCATTATAGTCATTTCAGTGGGGAGATTAAGTAGAGTTACGTTCCTTCACCACTGGAGATTTTAGTATTGCATAAACGTTATCGGTTATTACGTGGTACATAAATTGGTCCCATTGTTCCACATATATAGTAAGTCGTGGGTGTTATTTGAAACCATAATAAGGCAAATGTGCATCAAAGAATAGTCACTGTTGGGGTAAGTCCATAGGCATTAGCATAGGTAAATATTTTTGGCACTTAACTTTTATCTAGTTATGCATTCATATGAATGATAAATTCTTATCTGAACATAAAATAATAAAAACGTTTTTGCTATCACTGCTAAAACTATTCTACATGTAGCAATAAAAAATATATAGTTCTCGCAACAAAAATAGCTGAAAATGAAGCATATAAAATATATTGATTTCGAAATTTTACTCCTTCATATATCCAGATGCATCATCAAATTTTTCTGTATACATTTGTTTAAAAATTAATTGCCAATACTATGAGGAAGTTGTCAACAAATTCTATAAATAATTCTAAACATGTCATTCTGAAGTTATAATTGTAAAATTCTGAAAACCTTATCAATAAACTTGATGTTCTTATTCATCATTTTATTTCCTTTAAATGTAATAAATTCTACTTTTGTAAACATTCACAAAAGTAAGAGTTTTTTGTTAGACTAACAGCTATTAAGCACAGGTGCATTTTATAGAGATAACACCACAGTTTCACCTTTTCTTCTTGCTTTTTTTTCTTTCTTTTTTTTTTTGTTTTTTGTTTCCTTTCTCTAGAAATGCTACTGATTAGCTCTGTAAAATACATACTGTATTCTGGAAACAAAATCTGTAAATAAACAACTTCAAGCAGTCCAAATGTGTCTATAGGGGTGAATGGGTTATGGATAAAGTTAATAGAGAGACTGAGGAACGTATGTTAAGTGTAATATCTGGTCAGTAAAATGCATTGCCACTGTGGGGATTCAACATACCTGACATCTATACCAACAACTGCCTTCATCACTACAACCATAACTTCCATCTGCAGGAATTAATAACATCAACATGTGGATCCGGTAAATGGACCCATTCCCAATGCAAAGTTAATTATATTTTTCATAATTTTGAGCCAAAATTTCCAAGTTATGTTCACCATGTCCCTAACTTTTGATATATACATGTAGACAAAATAATTGCTGAATTAATACCTTCATGTCTTCAGATGAAATTCATGTCAGTTTAATAAAGAGAAAAATGAATCACAAGTTTTGTATCTTTATTTTTGTTTTTATTAGTAAAATAATCATAATACTATTTTTTTCACCATATTTTAGATAAATGAATCACAAGTTTTGTATCTTTATTTTTTATTTTATTAGTAAAATTATCATAATTAATACTATTTTTTCACCAAATTTAGCTCATTGTGATGAAAAATTCCCAATTGAAAAGGTACAGGACCCTTTCCCAAAATGGATCTATTAGCTCCTGACCTGTAGCAATGAGGAAAAATTTCTGTTGGAGAAATTAACAACTGCTGATCATTTCCTATTCAATGTGTTGAATTTTGCACTTGGGATCTAATTTGTGTTGGTTATTTTACTTACAGATTTTAATTTGTTTCCATATCTATTGATACTTAATAAAATACGTAGATACATAGTTTATCTGGAGCACTGGCTACATAACCATGATAACTAAAAATACTTTTCACAACAAATTTGCAATTTTGAATCTTAATCATAATATTTCATCCGTGTCCTATTTCAGTTATAACCAAGTGAAATCCACAGCTGCAAATAAAAAACATCCTGACAGAGTTTCAAAACTGACTGCCAAAACTACACGCAAGTTAGCAGAATGTAAGACATAAAATATGAAGGTTTTTGTCTATGGATCGGAAAAAGCACAATATTTATGGCGGGGGAAATCATGTTGATTTGTATCTGAATACAAATACAACACACAGGAATTGACAAAAACAATTCAGTCAAGATCTATAAAGAGAGTTAACCGTACTTTATCTTAGTTTTCTTACCGCTCACCGTGATCTAGTGGCAGAGTGTTCTAGTGATAGTGCATCAGACTCACAAATGCAACGTCCCAGGTTTGATTTCTGATATTGGAATACAATTAAGACTTTAAAAATTCAAAGACTGTTCCGTAACCAAGCACTCAGAATAAAAAGTAAGAGTCAAGGGCCTTTGGAATCAGACAAACAACCAATTTCCCATGTCATGTTAGGTGTGCCATGTTACAGAATACTTACTGCCTTAACAACAGTCCATAGCACAGGTCAAAATTCATGACACTTCACTTAAAGCTCGTGAAGTCTTCATATCAGTGAAGAATTCCTACAGGACATAAAATAGCAATAAAAAGAAACAAAACAAAATATCTTTGGCAGATCCTATCATGTTGCTTTGCATCTAGGTACAACATTAACAAACAGGAAATGACAAAAACAATTTGATCAACTTCTATTTTGAGAGTAGATTGTACTTTATCTTCTATTCACTCTTGACGGGACTCTTCTTTTGATTTTACTATGGAGAAGTTTGTGCTATGAATAAATTGAAAGACATGTAGAGGATTGTCTAAACACATGTTAAGTAACACTGAAGAATTTTCAACAACAGTTAGAGTGTGATGTATCTAGATAAGATAGAGTTGAAGTTTAAATGATAACACTTTCATGAACTTCCTTAGATAATTAGCCATTCAACTAATTAAAGCAGTATGTGACTCGTGTTTTGTTCTAGGAAAAACTCTAAAGTCAAAAATAAAAGCATCTCACAATACAAATGTTCGGATTATTAAACTAATTTGAGGTTTGAAAATAAGTTGTCCAAACTATTCCAATGGTGAGGCTCAGATATCAAAAGGATATATTGATTACAATTTTTTATAATCAAAATGATACATGAGGATTTATCAATTAAATAAAATTGATATTTTTATTTGATATCTTTTAAAATGAAAAATTATACTCATTAAAAAATTAATGCAAACTGCTGTATTTTTCATCAGCCAATCAAAATACTTTTCAAATTTTTGGACTTCTCTTTCTCATTTCATTAGAGTTATCTCCTTGAGAAATATCTGAATAAAAATGAGAATTTGTTGTTCTACATTTAATAATATAAATCTTTACAACTGTGTAGTTTTCAGACCAATACGACTTGTATATCTGCAGGTGTATAAATTTTGATGCAGGTGTACTTTTACACAGGTTCAGTAAGTTGCAGTGGTTTTCCTAACTACCTGTCTTAGCTTTTACTAATGCAGGTGTTAGTAACACATGTGTACTAACAGTGTTAGTAACACATGTTAAATATGAATTTTCTACCTGACACCATATAATACACATGTTATTAAAAAAAACAATTAATTAAAATATTAATATAACTTCAACTCTATCTTATCAAGATACATCACACTCCATCTGTTGTTGAAAATTCTTCAGTGTTATCTCTGATATCCAAATATTATATTATTCTTTTATTCAATGATGATATCCAATAAATATATCAGATATTGTGAAGATTTATAACTGATATCCAACTGAATATATTATTCTTATATTCAATGGATACACATGTATAAATGATATTCAAGGATATATTACTCCGATATCCATTGGATATATTACTCCGATATCCATGGGATATATTACTATGTTAGAAATAAATTTTAACAGGAAATAAAACTGAGCTGGTATAGTGGAACGGATACCCAACAATGACTATGATGTCACAAGTGACCTTGACTTGTTAACTTTTAACCTAGATTAAACTTAACCTTTAAACCTTGATACTTTGACTTGTAAACATTTACAAGCTCCGTCATCAACTAGGCCTGCATGATGTCAGTCAAATCAACAATATGGAATACACAGAACAAAGTCAGTTGTTGGTTGAAATAAAAGGTGAAAACATTTGTATTGTCAAAAGGTTACAGACGGACTGTTGCATGTTCAGGACAGTGGAAAAACAACACACTTGACTAATCACATATTCTACCCCCATGCAGTGTTTTTCTTGCTATATTATAACTGGGACAGTATTGTCCAAATTCTCAATGCATAATTGACTATCCCCCACCCCACCCCCACAAATGACAAATCATATATCCGAACAACTGTCAACACAAAGGTAAGCAAAGCCAATCAAATGTTTGTTAGTATCATTATACAAGTCAATTAAGCAAAGCCAATCAAATGTTTGTTAGTACATTTGTATTATAACACAAGTCAATTATCATATGAGTGTCTGATTATCTAATCTTTAATCATTAATTTCCATGTACTAACTAGGAATAGTCGCTGTTAATAGTAGGCCATATAAGGTAAGCTAATTTTCCCAAAGCAATATATTTCTTTATGTGGCTCTAAATATATTTCCACAAACTATTGCAGCACTTCAACAATGCCAACAACTCAATAATCCATTACCTCTTGGTCTAAATAACACATTGTATTGGCTTGCAGTACAGTATTGGATGTAGAAAAGAAGAAACCAGACTAACAATAGGCTAAATTTAACAATGCATTGTGCAACTAGGTTCATATTGATACTAAAATAACAAGAGGCCCAATGGGCCTTGACAGTCACCTTAGCAGAACATAATTAACT
This sequence comes from Atrina japonica, assembly GCA_030159075.1. Lineage (NCBI taxonomy): Eukaryota > Metazoa > Mollusca > Bivalvia > Pterioida > Pinnidae > Atrina > Atrina japonica. The sequence goes on from BROG01000623.1 coordinate 341,559, forward strand.
TCCCATGAGCACTGACATGGTAATAACTGCATGCTGAACATTTTTGCTTCTTTCTCTTTTACTCTAGCTATTATACTTTTCAATGTCAAAAAGCATCCAAAAACATGAAATATCCACTTAAAAGGGGAAATAACTCCCATACGGAGTGACCCGACAATTTTGGCCTAATTGACTTTATTGTAGATCTTTCCATGCTGAACATTTATTATTTTTTCACTTTTACTCTAACTATTATACTTTTCAAGATAATGTCAAAAAACATCCAAAAACATGAAAAATCCACAAAAAAGGGGAAATAACTCAAATAAGGGCCCACCAGACAATTTCCACCAAAATGAAATATTTGTAGAATTTTGCAAGCCGCTCATTTTAGGGTTTTTTCTCTAACTTTAATAATTTTGGAGATGCATGTATTGAATAATAAAAAAAAAAATGCTGAAGCATTCGTTCTATTTTAAGCCATGAAAGCCATATTTGGTCCTAGCCCCTTTTCATCCACAGGCGTAATGCGGCTTTACACGGTTATACTTTCTGTCAAGTTTTGTTCAAATTGAAACAATGGTTCTAGAGAAGTAGTCAAAAATGTTTAAAATTTTACATAAAAAGAACATATTTTCCATTTACTTTGGTGTCTGTGAGCTTGACCTTTGACCCATGACCTTGAAATTTTGTCAAAAAGATCCTTAGATAATTCTTAACAACTTTCTCATAGATCTTTTTATACAAAAAGTGATCAGTTTTGAGTTATTAAACAATTTGTTGTACAACTGTACCTTGCATTACTGAAGCGCCCCCTAGTGGCTCGTTTATCAACAGATTTCATTTTTATCCACAAACTTTGTAGACATTGACTTAACAATCATGCATACAAAATTTGAATGTCATCTGATCATTTAGAAGAAGATTTTTAAAGATGTACCACATTTTGGTCCTTTTTGGTCGCTTTTGGAGCCCCCATGGGTGCTAGCCCCTTTTCATCCGCAAACTTTATGCGACTTCACATGGAGATGATACATGCCAAGTTTGGTGAAAATTGGTCCACTGGTTCTTGAGAAGAAGCCGAAAATGTGTAAAAGTTAATGACGGACAACGACAGACAAAAAGAATCCCGCTAGGGTCGTTTCGAATTACGTGGGAAAGTTTGCCAGTTTACTTGCGGAAGGTCGGTGGTCTTTACCCGGGTAACCGGGGTTTCTCCCCCACCAATAAAAACTGGACGCCATCATATGACTGAAATACTGTTGAGTATGGCGTAAAACAAAAAATAAAAAAACAACAGACAAAAGACGATCACAATAGGTCACCCTAAGCCTTTGGCTCAGATGACCTAATAATCTACAAAAATGAATTAAAGAACAAAACGTTGGAAAATCACAGTAGTATTGCAATAGTTTGTCTCAATATTGTAATTCTAATTACATTGTATATGTACATTTATTCAACAGTAGATATTGCTCATTAGTCAACCATATCTAACACATAGACTTTAGTCGTTAATGAAGTGTTAATAGTTGCCAGAAATCTAAGAGATGTATACAGTATAAACTCCATGTGAAGTACTTAATTCTCTACATGCTCAAGTCCAATCTACTGCTAGGTTTTATGTAACACAGATTTTCAATTAATATCTTGGTAATTCTCATCCCATTACGGAAAATGATCAAATTAACTATGGAATGTGAAGAGATGTCATTTTAAGCTTCATCAACTTACAGAATCCAGATCAATCACAAAATACATTAGAATTTTAATTTAATCTACAAAATATCATGTTTACTAAAGTTTACAACAATTACAACTGTTTTCTGTGTGTGTGTGTTAGTAGCTGTTGGTAAATCTAAGAATCAGTTATTTCCAAGAAAAGCATTCAAAATGAACATTTTAAAAAATCAAGTGTCTACTTCTGCTTTTGCAAAATTTGGCAAATTTTATTTAGCAATGAAATGTATGATATCAAAAGATGAAATACAAAGCAAGATGTTTTTTTGGTTTTTCTAGGGGAAGGGGAATTCTAGTTTAAAGCAATCACCTGAATCAGAAGGTAGTATTAATTGTGCTCTCTCTTTAATAGATATGTTGGGTCAAATTGTTATTTTCATAATGACTTGATCAGCTGATTTTTTTGGTTCCTTTGAATGGTGTTTTTTTAGTTATATGTTGGCAGCATGGAGGAGAAAACCCGGTACAATGTACCCTGGATGAGTTCACCTGCCTTCTGCAAATAAACTGGCAAACTTCCTCACAAAAAATCAGTTCCAGTGGGACTCAAATCCGAACTGACTAGAGGTGAGATACTACATGGTAAAAAGCTCTTGTCCCTCAACAACTCAGCCAGCGAGGCTTGCTGAACTACTGTGTAAACCTCAAGTGATATAAACAACTTAGAGTTTTAATCAGTTTACATATTTGGGATTGCCCATCCTATGTCCGGGTTCAAAAAGGGCCCACATTCTCAATGCAAGAAAATAAAAAAGAAAAGCATTTCCCATTGAATTTGCAGTCAAAATTTCCAAAATGAAGTCAAATGATGATGCATTTGGAGAGATTTTTGTTTTCAAACAGTTTTGTGTATATTTTTAGATTGCTAAAATTCCCAATTCAAAAGGCCCAGGCCCCATTCCCAAACAAGTGTGGAAAATCCATGTATGAGGAACTTCAATTAAAGTCTTCGGTGGCATAGCCTTTTTTCCCCCTTAATTGTGACGGACGATAGCCTCAATAAATCTTAATACATTTATACAGACAATTTTCCTACAGATGTAACGTGCATCTTTATCTGTCAGTATTTTCTTCAATCAGTATAAATACAGAGACAAGGACAATATTCTAGAGACACACTCAGACACACTTAAACATGTCACTTTATTGAAACCAGCAGAGTGCAAAAGAAAGAAATGAAAATGTCAAATGATGTTGATATTAGCATAAAATAGAAATCAGCAGGCCTATGTAATCAGTCTATTAAGATGGATCACCAGGGAAATCTGTGTAAACATTTTCTGTCTGTTATTAAACACATCATTTGAGAAACCTCAGTCCATAGGGAAGTTGAAGAAAGTAAAACTTCAATAAATTTCAAAATTCTTCACCAGCTCTTCCCCACAAGTATACTAAAAGCAAATCACATGCAATTCAGTTATAGAAAAGATTGATAAACCACCATAGGGACACAGAATTGCTGTGAAGTCATCTGGATAAAAAATAAATAAATAAATGCCCACAAATTGCTGATACTGTTTATCTATAACAAATGAAGCTAATCTAAACTTTTTTAATCATATTTCAAAACAGTTTCAAGGTTTTGAGTTTGAATTCTAATACAATCAATGACACTTTCTGTGCTAAGCACTAGACATAGAAGTTGAAAGTCAGGAAGGAGTCTTTTAGTTAGTTTGAAAGCAGTTCCTACATGTATGTCACAGAGGACATGATACAATCTGAGAGGGATGGACTAAGCCTTTGGTCAATAGAGATCAATCAAGAGTTAAAGGGAGGAGGAGGAGGAGGGAGGGAGGGAGAGAGAGATTTTAAAGGGGCATTAGCTGTGTTTACCAAAAATAAATATTTTGATTTTTTCTAATTTTACTACTTGTACTTGCTGTACAGTAAAATATATCAGCTATACACAGGCATACAATATCTTATATTACTATATATATATTGCGAAAATAAGGTCAGGTCCAGTATGGCATTCATTAATACAAATGATAATGTTGGGTGAAACAACTGCAAGTGAAAAAGTGCCAAACCTGGATTAAGAAGTTTTCACAAAGTATATAGGGATTTAAGAATCTTTGTCTATGTATATCTATTTTTGCTATTGTATATCAATCTAAGTAGTTAAAAAGGACAAGAGAATTTTTGAAAACAAACACAGCTTCATGTAATACCTCTTTAACATATCAGACAATTTTGTTTTCAGTCTGACTTACCTTAGGATCATCAGGTGGGTCATATTGCACAATCCAATCAACTTCTGGGATATCCAAACCTCTAGCTGCCACATCAGTACATAACAATATGGCTTCTTTTGCATTACAAAATTGGAAAAATGTCTGTGTTCTTTTTGTCTGTTTCTGTTTACCCTGTGAAGTATATTAAATCATAATTATTTCACTTTTTGGTGTTTTGATTTCAGACATTTTTTAATTACCATCATCCCAAAAGATGGCCTCACAATCAGCTGTACAGAATTATCCTAATAAACATAAAATAAGATTCTGTAAATAGGACATCTTAAGAAGATGTGTTTCAAAATTCCATGCCCCAAAAGTAACTCATAAATCTTTCAAAGTACCACAACTCTGCCAAATGTTGGTAGGTCAGATTTGGTCATTTAAGTTATTTGATGGAATGTTCCATAATGGACAAATAAAAAAACAGAACAAAAACAACAAAGCTACTTCATAAAATTAATAGCAACCTGTTTGGAGAATATCTCCAAGATTTATAAATTGGCAAAAACAACCATTCAAGTAAGATGTATCTCTGAGCCAAATATGGTAAGTCCAGGTGAAGAAATGAAACAAATATGGCCAAGACAATTGAAACCAACACTGGAGAATAGCTCTAAAACAAGGGTTGGTAGGCATGTTATGTTTAAATGAGACACTCCATCTTGTAAAGATGTATAACTGAACCATATATGAGGATACTAGGTGAAGAAATAACTAAAATATGACCCTGAAAATTATAAACAAAGGGGAGTAACTCCAAAAGTATGGATTTTATGTAATTTTTGTATGTGACACACTGTCTCTCAATATGGTGAGCCTAGTTGAATAAGTTAGGAAGATATGGCCTGGACAAAGCAATTGGATGGACAGACACAACCGGGAACTGGTGGGGGACTAAATAAAAAATTGTTGCAACCGAGGATTAGTACTGTGATTAATTTAATGTAAATACAACAACATATTTGCAGAGAACAGTTATAAATTCATTTTCCAAAAAGATCTAAGCAACCTTACATCTTTTCGGAAAATGAATTTAAAAACAATATACACATTGCACAACTGTGGATTGTTACATATACACAAAGTTTTCTACATATCCTAGTGTTTATTTAGTGTTCCTGATGTCTGTAAACCATACATCTGGTAAAATATGTGACAGTTAGTGACCGACTTTTGACTAGTGAACAAGGATAATAAAGATGGACAGATTTATGAATGAACTTCAGAAGGGGTTGATTTATGGTCTCAACGACCTCACAATATCGGTGGCTGTAGTTGATCTGATTCCTGCTTCAACATTACTGAGATTTTTCATTTATTTCCCATGAACATTTTGTGACACTGCAATAATAAGAACTTTGATCATATACTGTCAAAATATCAGTGTCTACTATCAGCAGACATTTTAAAATAAAAAAAAATTACTGGTCAACCGGATCAGTGATTAAAGGAATTCCACTGGTCGAAGGAATTTTTTTTTACTGGTTTGTATACATGTATATACACAATTGAAAAGAAATAGAAAATTACTGGTCATCTGGACCAGTTATCAGATAGATTTCACTGGACTTTTGTAAAATTTACTGGTTTTCTGGTAAGGCCGGTGAATTTCAAAAACTCTGTATCAGCAGCTGTATGTATGTACTGTAGTTTAAAACACTTACATTTTGTTACAACTAATATTTTGGGTATTCACCTTTTAGAAAAATTCACAAAAACATGAATTCATGATTAAAAAAGTGCAAAAGACTTTAATTTTGCATATTTTAAGTGGAAATATTGTAATGTACTTAAACAAAGGCATATATGTCTCTGATGAAACAAATGTTAATTGTCAAGCTGCTATATTTACTTGTAATGTTGTGAATACTATCTATTTAATGGTGTTTTACACCATAATCTGCTATATTTACTTGTAATGTTGTGAATACTATCTATTTAATGGTGTTTTACACCATAATCAGCAAGTTTAAAGTCATATGTTGGTGACCAGTTTTTAATGCTGGAGAAGAGAACTACAGTATATCGGGAAGAGGCCACAGTGGGCTTCCACACGTAAACTGGCAAACTTTCTCACAAATTCAGCTTAAATTACAATGGGACTTGCACCATTTCTGATTAAAGGATGGAGACTTCATGGTTTAAAGGGTGATTCTCTAACCACTCAACCATGGCGGCCATCTGTGAATACTTCATTGATAAATTTAAAAAAAAGACTCCCACAAAATAAAAGGGATTTATTTATGTCATTTTCTACCCAAATAAGAAAACAGGGTACATGTAAGATAAAAGCTGTAATGATGGCTTTCAGGAATGCAAAGCCTGTACCTACAGCAATGACCATGGTACATGTAATATATACAAAAATATACACAACATAACATGAAACTGGTGAAAAAAAACCTGTACATACACCAAAAAACAAAAACATACAGGAGATATAATATCACCTGACATCTACATATTAATATTTCATTCCAAGAAACATCAACAAAAGACTCCACATGAAAACATCAAGAAGTTTATGTCAACAAAGGAATGTAGGTACAATATATTGGTACTCAGGGGAGATAATCTGAGATAAGAATCATGTTTCTATGTATACAGTAGCAATGATCTAACAAACAATCTGTAAGACTGTGTTTATATATAGTTCTACATCAACTTTTATCTCTACATTGTATATCAACATGATCCTTTCAAAGTGGGAAAGGAAGAAAAATGAAATTACAAGAAAGAAGAGCACACTGGCAAACACTAACAACAACTCTGATCCTTTCCATAGAAACTGACAGACAGTATGTACAAGTGTGCATGCCCATAATATTAAGCATTTATTTATACTACATTTGTACACTTTCATACTTCAGACAATGGTGATCTAATTTTAAATGAAATACATAATTTATTATTTTTTTTTAAATGCTGGTATATACATTGTATACATATAAAATCATGTAAGCCCTGAACAAAGTTAAATTGTTTGGGATAATCTGTCTATATATACATCATTGGCATGTACATGTATTCTTGTTTTCATCTGTTCTACCACCTCACACATCTTTTTAACTTTTTCTCATCCTCTACACTATTTTCTATATTGTATCATTTTTCCACTTCTTTCTCATTCATAGTGTATACGATAGCTGTTGAAAACCACACAATCTTACCATTGAAGAAAGAAAAGTGGACTGCACAATAGACAGTCACCTTTCTAACTACATGTATTAACTGTAAATAGTAATACATGTAGGTTTACTTATTTTTACAGTCTAAGAAGAAAAAAAATTAATATATCATCAGCTTTTCCATAATCATTTTATGTCTATACCATTACATATACATGTACGTTTGTGTTGATGTTTTTGTGAATGTCGTGTCATGTTTTTGCTACATCCTGTAGAAAAATGACTGGAAAATAAAGAATTAAAAAAAAAAAGAAAGAAACTAACAGCCTGTGGAATTTGTCTGCTATTTTAACAATCAGTTTAAGTAATTTGCTACTTTCTCCTGCATTCAGAAGAACATTGCTGATTTCAATTTCTGACCTAGGCTAGTGCTGGACATTGACCACGCCTTCCTCCTGAGATCAATATTTTTTAATATTTGGAAATATTCTGGGAATTTAATGGGTCAAATACAGTTATTGTATGCTTTTTATTTGAAGTAATGATTTTGTTAATATATACAGTGGAATCTCATTATCTCAAAACCCACAGGACCGCTCTTATTACTTTGAGATATCCGGATTATGAGATAACCAAAATTCTAATTGATATTATTCAATCTATAAAAATCGGGACTGTACTTTCAATTTTGACATATCTGGAATTTTAACAATACCAATTTTGACATAATGAGATTTCACTTTATTTATATTTTTCAACAGAATTTTTCAAAACTGACATATTTACTTTTTTTTCATTATTTATTTCTCTAGTAGTTGTTTTTTTTATCTATATGATTTAAGTTTTTCATTACTGACAGAAAAAAAACAATAAAATGGGCAAAGTAAACAAAACTATGCCCCCAAATCAGGGTGATGAGAATAAAGAAAAAAAACAACAGAATCTGTACAACTTTGAAAGCCAGCACCTGAGAATGTTTTGGTGCTCTTGTAAAATTTATATCACATATTTTTACATCTATACGAGGTGTGGCTGTCCAAAGACAACAAGATATAATAGAATGTTTTAATCAAAATACATGTACATTAGTTGGGAGGAAATTACATCACTAACAGCGGAGGTTATTGCTTAAAGGGGCATTAAAACATATTTAGGAATATAAGATTGTTCATGCCTGTGTATGACTCTTACTTGTTATTTTACATCAAGTACAAGTAGTAAAAGAACAAAAAATTGAAATAATACTTTTTGATTAATGTCGATAGTGCCCCTTAAATTAGATCTGACAGTGAGACTCATTTCTAACTTGAAACTGCTAATACCTTTAATATCTAATAAAAAATGCATAAATATATAAATGTTTGAAAATTTGGAATGTTAATATTTCGAGAGATTTCCCTAAGGGAATAAAGGATAAGTAGAGTTTAGTTTCAGACAATCCAATTTGCCATGGTCACTTGTCCTAGTGCAGGGGTAAAATTATCTTATTTCCACATCCCTATACAGTAAAACAAAATGTTTACACACATGTGCATGCAAAAAACAAAGGAAATCTTTTTGTAGAAAGCATCTGTAAATCTATACATCAATTTTTTATGGGTAATGAACCTTGCTCAACTTTGAAGTAACTTGGATCAACATCCAATTGGTTTTTAGTTTGGCAGCCAAACAATTTTCTTCTTAAGCATAAATTGTGTTTTGAAATAAAAGCAGAAAGTTCTACATGCTCAATACAAAGATGAGGGGGGTTACCCTAATTAAAAACAAATTTCTACCAGCATTATCTGTAAACAGTTAGGACTTGGTATGCCGCAGATTATAAACAAGCTAGTGTACTTGTTCTATGTTGGGTAATGGATATACATATAAAACACACTTAATGACTCTCTCTATGTAATTACGACCTACTGTCAAAACAATTCATCTCAAATTGTAAACAACTCGCCACAAGCAATTCACAATAAATTACATTCCCCCCCCCCACATACACACAAAAGAAAATTAAAGAAATACTACTATAGATGTGCTGCATGTAGATTCATATAGAACCATGCCCAACAAAATAAATTGATAAGAATTTGAACTGTTCCAGCTCTTCAAGCTTCTTTTTTAACCAAGATAATTTCACTCAAAAGTAAATTTTGTATTTGACAGGCTCGGGATCGACGAGTGACCACATTTAACAGCCATTACAGCCGAGTGGTCAGAGGCTTGCACATTGAACTATGAAGTCTCTCACTTCTGGTCAGTGCAGGTTCCAGCCCCGCTGGAACCCAAGATGATTTTGTTGAGAAAGTTTGCCTGTTTACTTGCGGAAGGACGGTGATTTCTTCCCGGGAACATTTAAACTGGGTTCTCTCCTCCGCCACATAAAACTGGTCACCACCATATACAAGTAACTGAAAAATTGTTGAGTGTGACATAAATCCATTTCTCTTAACAAGACTTCATTATATCAATTCTTTAGATAACCTATTATTTAAATATTACTATTTTCTCTCAACAAGACGTCATTATTTAAGACAGACAGATTTCTTAGCATACTTCTGTTTCATTAAGACAATTTCTTCACAGTATCTTAAGTTTAATTATAAAATTTTACAACAACTTAAATGTCAGCAACATACATAAGGGTGCACCTGCTGACATCATCGATACACGTGGTAACAAAATATACGCCTATATGAGGAACAATTACTCATTATTTCTACTTATCGAACGATAATCAAAATATCTTGAAATGAAAGAACCAAAAAAAAAGATATAAGGTTAAGACAGATATAAATAACCCTATCTGGACACATGCAGAGTTTTATAATACACAATATATCAAAAAGATTGGTGTTTTATAGGTGATAATTTTTATGTTTCTGAATTGTAGGCTTGATAAAGAAAACTGAGACAAGATGCAGAGGCAAAAAAAAATGTTATATATACTGTATAAAATGTTTGATGATTTCCTCATAAACAACACAGAGTGCTGTCATATTACAGGATTATTTTTGTTATTCATGTAGTTTTCAGTTGATGTAATTAAAGTCAACCCATCACTTCAAATTACAAACAAGAAACCCAAAAACCAATATTTTCTGTTTACTTAGGTACATGTATCTATGAGCTTGACCTTTGACTCAATGACCTTAAATCTTTGTCACAATAATCCTTGGATAATTCCTAACAACCTTCTAATACATTTTTATGTATACAAAAAGTCAACCAGCTTTGAGTAAGGAAGTTTTTGTATAACACCTTACTGTATGCCATTTAAAGCAGTTGCTTTAGGCTCATTTATAAACTGATTTCAATTTCATTTGTTAACTTTGCAATTACATGTATTGACTTGACATTAATGTATAGCAAAATTGAAATAAAATCCATCATTGGTTTAAGAGCAGAAGATTTTTATAGATGTAGTTTAAGTATGAAAGTTGACCCTTTTTGGTCCCTTTGGAACCCATATGGATCCTAGCCCCTTTCCATTTGCAAACTTTATATGGCTTCACATGGGAATAGTTCCTGCCAAATATATTTGAAATTGGTTTATTGATTCTTGAGAAGTAAAAATTGTCTAAAAGTTGATGAAAAACTGATATTTTCTGTTTACTTAAATGTACATGTAGGCACCCATGACCTTGATGTCATGACCTTGTAACTTTGTCACAAAGATCTTAAGATCCTCACTAAGGAAATCACCTCACTAATCAGACCACTTTAATCTGTCAGTTAGGTGGTCTTAAAAGTAAGGTTCCACTGTAAATAATCTGTCCATCTAATTGCTGCGAAGTTATATCACAAGTGCTCCAACAATTTTACAACTTGCAGATGACAGGCTTACAGTATTTGATATAAGGGGCCAAGACATTTAACTCCCCTGCAGTGACATTTAGACCCACCCAAATAAATCAATAATATGGTCTACTGTCATAATTCAGGATTGAACAAGTTCATATTGCATGTAAAATTATTATATGATTTTGATTCTAAATTATACACCCCCGAGTTCTGACAGTGAACTCGGCCATTCTTTGAAATGGGCAGGTTCATATGTGACTTCAGGGGTTGATGAGTTAATCTATTTCTTTCTTTATTTGAACATGATTTACTTGTTCTTTCAAAAAAAAAAAAAAAATCAATTTTTCATTTCTTGGCATGCAGTCATTTGTTTAGTAGGCTTCATGTGCTATTACCGTTATCTAATAAAAGCTTTCAAATTTCAGGATAGGTATTTTATACAAATTTAAGAAATACATGGCAAAAATAAGTGTTTACCAAAATAGATCCCATGTCATGTAAGAATGAACAAAAAACAAAAATGCACAATTTTTTCTAATTTTGCATCAATGAAGAGTATGATTTTTGACATTTACATCACAATAATGCCCGTTCCATAACTAGAAAAAAAAAATCAAGTCGTGCCAAAACAACGGCCTTGAATACAAACCTTTGTAATAGTTTTAAGTGATAACAATAACTTGTGCCAGCCTGAAATAGAATGACTTACAAGAGCTTGTTGGAGGTATGCTAAAACAATCTATTTCAAGGGCACTGACCCTGAATAAACAAGCAAAACATAATTAGGAACAACAATATATATAAGCAAATTGATCATATTGTATTACATGTACCTACAAGTTTGAATAACTGCCAATTTAAAAGAAGATAATTTCAACTCTGTCCACTCTAAATATGACTAATGATATAGTGGAACCACATGTGTACCACCTAACCACCTCAATTAAAACACTACTTCATCTAGTACAGGTGGATACATGAGAACAGATCAAAGATGTAAAAGAAAAATTGAAATTTAAAAAAAATGTTTTGTTAACAGCAAAGCATGAATGAAATACAATGTACATAGTTTGGAATAAGGTCACTGTTTTCGTGTAATTCATTCCACATGTAGGTCAAAACAGATTCATTGGAATCCATCTTGTATGGGTCAACATGGGCTGTACTCGAAATATCTCATATGTGATCACTGGCAGAAGTACAACCATTTGCTAAAAAATGTTCTCTGCAATTGGCAAAAATGTCACGGGAATCTAGTATTTTTTGGCAGAAAGTGATAATGATTGAAGGTAGCCAAAACTTCTTGCTTATTGAAAATTAATTTTGGCATCATGAACACTTGTTGACTTGTCATACATGTATAAAGTGCAATTCTTTAACATGATTGAAAATATACTGTGTATTGGAAATGATAAAATAATTATAGGAGGCCTAAGTGACTTAGAGATGCTACAGCATAACACATACAGCCATGAAGTTTCTATCCTCTAATAAGTCTGGTGTTAGATCTACAGCATAACACATACAGCCATGAAGTCTCTATCCTCTAAAAATCTGGTGTTAGATCTACAGCATAACACATACAGCCATGAAGTCTCTATCTTAGAGGATAGGTCTGGTGTTAGATCTACAGCATAACACATACAGCCATGAAGTCTCTATCTTCTGATAAGTCTGGTGCTAGATCTACAGCATAACACATACAGCCATGAAGTCTCTATCCTAGAGGATAAGTCTGGTGTAAGATCTACAGCATAACACATACAGCCATGAAGTCTCTATCTTAGAGGATAGGTCTGGTGTTAGATCTACAGCATAACACATACAGCCATGAAGTCTCTATCTTAGAGGATAGGTCTGGTGTTAGATCTACAGCATAACACATACAGCCATGAAGTCTCTATCTTAGAGGATAGGTCTGGTGTTAGATCTACAGCATAACACATACAGCCATGAAGTCTCTATCCTAGAGGATAAGTCTGGTGTAAGATCTACAGCATAACACATACAGCCATGAAGTCTCTATCTTCTAACAATCTGGTGTTAGATCTACAGCATAACACATACAGCCATGAAGTCTCTATCCTAGAGGATAAGTCTGGTGTAAAGATCTACAGCATAACACATACAGCCATGAAGTCTCTATCCTAGAGGATAAGTCTGGTGTAAGATCTACAGCATAACACATACAGCCATGAAGTCTCTATCCTAGAGGATAAGTCTGGTGTAAGATCTACAGCATAACACATACAGCCATGAAGTCTCTATCTTAGAGGATAGGTCTGGTGTTAGATCTACAGCATAACACATACAGCCATGAAGTCTCTATCTTAGAGGATAGGTCTGGTGTAAGATCTACAGCATAACACATACAGCCATGAAGTCTCTATCTTCTGATAAGTCTGGTGTAAGATCTACAGCATAACACATACAGCCATGAAGTCTCTATCTTCTGATAAGTCTGGTGTTAGATCTACAGCATAACACATACAGCCATGAAGTCTCTATCCTAGAGGATAAGTCTGGTGTAAGATCTACAGCATAACACATACAGCCATGAAGTCTCTATCCTAGAGGATAAGTCTGGTGTAAGATCTACAGCATAACACATACAGCCATGAAGTCTCTATCCTAGAGGATAAGTCTGGTGTAAGATCTACAGCATAACACATACAGCCATGAAGTCTCTATCCTAGAGGATAAGTCTGGTGTAAGATCTACAGCATAACACATACAGCCATGAAGTCTCTATCCTAGAGGATAAGTCTGGTGTAAGATCTACAGCATAACACATACAGCCATGAAGTCATATCAGAGGATAAGTCTGGTGTAAGATCTACAGCATAACACATACAGCCATGAAGTCTCTATCCTAGAGGATAAGTCTGGTGTAAGATCTACAGCATAACACATACAGCCATGAAGTCTCTATCTTAGAGGATAAGTCTGGTGTTAGATCTACAGCATAACACATACAGCCATGAAGTCTCTATCTTAGGGGATAAGTCTGGTGTAAGATCTACAGCATAACACATACAGCCATGAAGTCTCTATCCTAGAGGATAAGTCATGGTGTAAGATCTACAGCATAACACATACAGCCATGAAGTCTCTATCTTAGAGGATAAGTCTGGTGTGTATCTACAGCATAACACATACAGCCATGAAGTCTCTATCTTAGAGGATAGGTCTGGTGTTAGATCTACAGCATAACACATACAGCCATGAAGTCTCTATCTTCTGATAAGTCTGATGTAAGATCTACAGCATAACACATACAGCCATGAAGTCTCTATCTTAGAGGATAGGTCTGGTGTTAGATCTACAGCATAACACATACAGCCATGAAGTCTCTATCTTCTGATAAGTCTGATGTAAGATCTACAGCATAACACATACAGCCATGAAGTCTCTATCTTAGAGGATAGGTCTGGTGTTAGATCTACAGCATAACACATACAGCCATGAAGTCTCTATCTTCTGATAAGTCTGATGTAAGATCTACAGCATAACACATACAGCCATGAAATCTCTATCTTCTGATAAGTCTGGTGCTAGAGTTAGTGCATCACACATTCAACAGTGAAGTTTCTATCCTCTAATAAGCGTGGTGTCCAGACCTGCTTGAACACATGTTGATTTTCTAAGAACTGATGTCCATTTACCTCTGAAAGTCTGGTGGTCTTTTCTTGCATTTACTGCATGGACATCTACATAATAGTTTTTATATAATTATTTAATCTTAAAGACACTCTTTCACTGACTTTCAAATTCAAATTCTGCAGGCTTTCTACCACAATTGGTTAAAAGATGGAAGAAAAAACATTATTTGTCAGATCCAAAATATTCGAAACTGGCAGACACTGAAACAGACGACAAACAGAAGGACCAAAAACAAATATAAGCCTGTTCATATGTTACTTACAATCACTCCAACTTTTCTAATCTTAAACAGAGGTAATTTGCTTGTGAATCTAAGTCTAAATTATCAAGCCACAAAATAACGGAACCCATTTACAGGTTATGCAAAAAGAAATAATGAAGATTTAAAAATGAAATTCATCGAGAACGAAAAGGAGGCTACGTTATTGTATTTGTTGTAAGTGTAACCTGAACGATGGCTCCCATGTTATTTTGTGATCTGATTATGTTTGTCTTTTAGTTTTAGATTTTACTGTTACTTGTAATCCCCATGTTCTAGGAGACAACTACAATTACATCAGTAATAAAAATAACAGTGTATTTACATGTATATGTAAAATGGCAAGCTCAACATCAGTGTATTTATGTAAAAAGGTAGGCCTAACATCAGTGTATTTATGTAAAATGGTAGGCCCAACATCAGTGTATTTATGTAAAATGGTAGGCTCAACATCAGTGTATTTATGTAAAATGGTAGGCTCAACATCAGTGTATTTATGTAAAATGGCAAGCCCAACATCAGTGTATCTATGTAAAATGGTAGGCTTAACATCAGTGTATTTATGTAAAATGGCAAGCCCAACATCAGTGTATTTATGTAAAATGGTAGGCCTAACATCAGTGTATTTATGTAAAATGGTAGGCCTAACATCAGTGTATTTATGTAAAATGGTAGGCCCAACATCAGTGTATTTATGTAAAATGGTAGGCCTAACATCAGTGTATTTATGTAAAATGGTAGGCCTAACATCAGTGTATTTATGTAAAATGGCAAGCCCAACATCAGTGTATTTATGTAAAATGGTAGGCCTAACATCAGTGTATTTATGTATTTAAAAATGGCAAGGCCCAACATCAGTGTATTTATGTAAAATGGTAGGCCTAACATCAGTGTATTTATGTAAAATGGTAGGCTCAACATCAGTGTATTTATGTAAAATGGTAGGCCCAACATCAGTGTATTTATGTAAAATGGTAGGCTCAACATCAGTGTATTTATGTAAAATCGTATGCCTAACATCAGTGTATTTATGTAAAATGGTAGGCTCAACATCAGTGTATTTATGTAAAATGGTTTTGTTTGTTTATTGTTGTTTAAGAATCTTTCACTCATATGGAGACATCACCAAATGCCGGTGAAGGGCCATTGGCATTGAGCAGTGAGGGTTCTTTAACATGCCGACACCTACTGTGACATGGGCCTCGGTTTTTACTGTCTTATCCGCAGGACAACAAACCGACCTGCCTACGGCTGGACTCGAACTCACGACCTCATGATCAAGAGTTCAATGCGCTACCAACTGAGCCAGGCCGACTCTGTAAAAAGGTAGACCCAACATAAATAACAATGTATTTATGTAAAATGGTTAGCCCAACATAAATATCTGTACATAGACAATAAAACAAAAATTAAACATCAAATGCCTTGTTCCCAAGTTAAAAAAAAAAAAAGATATGGGCCAATTACAGATGCATGATAAAAGACGTGTTGAAATAATTTGTTTTTTTGATATAATGGAGTCAAAACAAAAATAGCGATTTCGTGTAATGTGTGTTATATATCATAAGTAATAAATCTCAAAACTTATGTGATTACAGTTTTCTATTCCATTTCTCATTTCAACTTCAAAGAGAGTCGATCCATTATAAATCAATTCTCTCTTCAAATATACCATGTGTTTCCACTTTAAGCATGGTAATTATATGTTTTCTTGTTTTATATGTAAGATGAACAATTTAAATAATAGCAACATTTATTAATGCTTAACAAAAATAGATACAAGCAGTAATCAATGCAAATTCCTGTTCTGTAAATGTTATGTTTCATTTTATCTATTCAAAGAAAAAATGTTCAGATGTACTTGGATATTTCAAACTTTTAATTAATTTCAAAGAAAAGAGGGAAATAATAAATTCGTCAAATGATATACCGTAACATGTTCCCCAAGGTAGTTATGATACAGTGATTTACAATGGTATTTAATTGTACACATTCTCTTTTACAGAATTTTATAAAATTCTATTAATAATTTTTCACCATGAAACAGGGTCATCAAAAAGTAGGTGAGAACAAGATGTGTTTGTGAAACACAAATGTCCAAGTTCAGCAACAAAGTACAAAGAAATAGGTTGAACATTTTTGAAAAGTAGGCCAAGCGACAAGGTGAACGTCACAAGCTACAAAATTTTGGTTTTAAAATAGAGGTCTTATCACAAGGAATACAGACAAACAGACAGATAGACAGATAAAAAAAAACTATATGACAGCTATATAAAAAATCATTCCCAGACAATAAAAAAATTTGAGTCACAGGATTTTGAGTGAGTCATGTTACAGTAAACCAACATTTTTTTATGGATAACCTAGCCCATATAAAGTCAATCTAGATAAAGACCAATCTCTCACAGCTCCAGTTCTCTGATATGTTGTGTAACGCAATCTGCTATGGGGTCACGTGCAGACGACCTCTCTTAGGTGTATAATGTTCAACCAATGAAAATGTGACCAACAACAACCATCAGTCACAAGATTGTGCAAGCTGCGTTTTCATTGGTCGAAAATGAAATGCCCGTACTGACGAGGTCATCCACTTGTGACCCCATAGCAGATTGCATTGGATCCTATATAAAATATCAGAATTCAGGAGAGATTAGAGATATGTGTTAATTAGACTGATATAAAGCACACAAATATAGTTGTAGTTCCTGTTAGTTCTTTGATATGATTCATGTTACACATGTTTTTGTCCTGCTTCAGTGCTACAGATCAAAGCATAATCATCACTCTCCATATTATATGTAATTCCTAACAAGAGTTGTCAGAAGACAATATAATTTGCCAGTATTGGATGGATGGGGGGGGGGGGGATTGAAATATCAAAGCCCCATCCCTCACAGTTTTAAAGACATAAACCAGGTTAAAGTTCTTGAAAAGTAGGTAAAACTCTAAGGTCAAGATCACTAGATCAAAAGCCACAACATGAAATGAAGGTATGGTCAGGAGGAATTTATATGTGAAATATCAAAGCCCTACTCCTCAAGGTTCAAAAGATAAGGTTCAAAAGATATAGCCCTGGTTTAAAGTTTTGTTATACAAACACAGACACAGATGACAGGGTATGACAACAGAATTTGAAAAGTTTGTGATCAGACATAAATATTGTTTCTTAATAACTTTTTCTAAAGGACAAAGCATTTGTATACAAACTACATTACTTATTAAGATTCTCTACTATTTTTATAATTCTATATGTGCATTCATTATTTACTATGTGTTTAATGTCTTGTAGTATGTGAATGGTCATACTGCATGTAACATTGATTTTATATATTGTGAAAGAGGCCTTGTAAAATTTGTACTTTTGTATGTATTAAAGGTCTTTGATTTTTTATGAAGACTCATACATGCACACATACACATTGTCACACACACCAAACTTATACACTTGTAAACATTACAGCACCATCTATTTTTACACCAAAGCAGAATTAAATGTTTATTTATAACTTCTTTTGGTTTTTCCCGAATAATGTCAAGGTAAGAGAGACAACTCTAACATATTTTGTGTACCGTAAATGAATATGTAACGGTTACATCTACGTGTATAGGAAACTATAGTAAAATCCATATAACCTGGTGGGATGGAGTTTTGTGAACCCTTTCTTGACCTGGACGAGTTTAAATTTTAGGTAATAAAGCATAACATTGAAATTATACTGACTAGAATAATCGGTCCTAATTGTCCATGTATCCAATTTGGAATAAAACATTTTTCCCGTGCAGTTTATCATAACTGAAAAGTGAGTAGAATCATCCGTATGATAATCAAAAGGTTACTCCACCCTGCCATCTTATGTGAATCAGACAATACCTGTATTTTCTTTTTATACAAACATAATCAAAATGTAAGGTGATACACATAGTGTTCATTATACTACATTCAAAGAACACTTGATGTTTCTTTTCTTTTGTTTTATCTTTTTTCATTATTTGTTTATGTACTTTGTGCAGTACACACTACATTTTTTTATATGTAACATGTTACTTTTTTGGTTTTCTTATAGATTCAAGCAAGGTGCCCTGCCCTATTCCAATTTGTCCAAACTTGCCCTTTTTACAAATTCACCTACCTAACCTGCCCCATCTTGGTACACCTAGCAGACCTCTGTAACTGCCATGCTCATTTTCATCAATTCACTAAAGCAGCACTAAAGATATGACTATAGAATATTTGTTTGAAATTTTAGTGACAGGCCTTTTTCTGTCAATTCTGGGAAAATGTTATGGGCGATACAATTGGAAATTTTAAGGTGAATTTGTGTCCAATTGGAAAAATAGTTTGCAAATATGAAAATATAAATGTAAAGGGATCTCTTTTTGGAATGCATTTACCTTTAACATAAATTCAATGTTCATTATATATATACATACCGACTGCAATTCCCTTCATTGCAAGTATATAGAGCGATATGTTGTATATTCAGTATTTGCAGTCGCGTGCCCCGAGTATTAACCGCCTAACTTTTCAGCGTAAAAATACATGAACGAATCAATAAAGAATAGAATATCAATTGTTTATTTCTTATATATTTAATCTTAAAAGCCATACATAAGGCCTACCACAAAACAAATAAAAATCACAGAAAGAAATCAGAAACATGAGACTACATCTGTAGCACATTGTACAGCCTACAAGCCCATATCGCGATATATCTAGGTCATGTTATGACCAGAACCACAGACCACAGTCTGGCATGGAAATGAAAGTTCGCTTCGTAGTTATAACAGAAAAAAGAGAGGTAGGCCAAATGCAACTTTGTCAAGCATCTCTGATAAACAGGTCGATTTGTTTGCCTTCACCGGATATTCCTATCAGAAACAATTCGTCACCCACATTTTGTTAAATCAGGCCATGTGAAATACTTAAGTAAGTTACGTACCAATCAGTCATCATGGTTCCCAGCTGATTGATAAAAAAATGTCAAATAAAATGGCCACTTTCAATTGTCATGAATGAATATTAGCTGTCTCCCTTCTCATAAGTCACACTTAAACTTTGTATTGTATATTTCATTATTAATATATCAGAATTCAAATACAAATTTGTTGTAAATACATTATAAAGCATACTCATGGGCACAGCCATTTGCATTTTCAATTCTCTTCTGACACATTTAATCTTCTGGTTACCAAGCAGACGAATATTTTAAAATAACTTCAAAACAAATCTGACACTTATTCAAAATTTTTCATATCACTAGTTTCTTTCACTTTGTGCTGCACAGAATTTTTTTTCATAATTCATTGCATTTATACTTTATGCTTTCCAAAAAATGAAAAACAATCCTTAAATATCATTAAATTGAGAAAAAAACCCACATATTTTGTATTGAAAATGGGGCCAAAATTTTGGCCCAATGGAAACTAGAAAAAGGCCTGAGTGGTGTGGAAATGTTTTTAAATACCTGTCCTTCTTTTTGACAGATGTGATTAAATGCTCCCTTCCCTTTTTGATAGATGATGAAAAAAAAACTTTCTCTGAAAAAGCCCTGCCCCTCTCAATTTCTGTCTGGAACACAGCATTTAAACTGAAATCTTTTTGATTCAACCATAATCATGCAAAAAAAAACCATATATAATAAATCTAAAAAATATTTCATACAAGTCTAGAGCTAGAACAAATGCTCTAATACTTAGGAATGGACAGTAAATGGGGAGTATGAAATAAAAGTAGGGCATTATTGGCATTAATACAGAGGTACGTGTATACTGTCCATCACAGGATGGGGTCTGTTCATTAATACAGAGGTACATGTATACAGTCTGTTACAGGATGGGGTCTGTTCATTAATACAGAGGGTACATATATACTGTCCATCACAGGATGGGGTCTGTTCATTAATACAGAGGTACGTGTATACTGTCCATCACAGGATGGGGTCTGTTCATTAATACAGAGGTACGTGTATACTGTCTATTACAGGATGGGGTCTGTTCATTAATACAGAGGAACGTGTATACTGTCCATCACAGGATGGGGTCTGTTCATTAATACAGAGGGTACATGTATACTGTCCATCACAGGTTGGGGTCTGTTCATTAATACAGAGGAACGTGTATACTGTCCATCACAGGATGGGGTCTGTTCATTAATACAGAGGGTACATGTATACTGTCTGTTACAGGATGGGGTCTGTTGGGGGGGTATTAATACAGAGTCTGTCTGTACAGGTATACTGTTCTTTACAGGATGTACAAGGTACTGGGGGGTCTGTTCATTAATACAGAGGTACATGTATACTGTCCATCACAGGATGGGGTCTGTTCATTAATACAGAAGTACATGTATACAGGGTATGGGGTCTGTCAGATTACAGTCCATCACAGATGGGGTCTGTTCATTAATACAAAGGTACATGGGGTCCTGTTCATACTGTACTGTTACAGGATGGGGTCTGTTCATTAATACAGAGGTATCACAGGATGTATAATACTGTCTATTACAGGATGGGGTCTGTTCATTAATACAGAGGTACATGTATACTGTCTGTTACAGGATGGGGTCTGTTCATTAATACAGAGGTACATGTATACTGTCTGTTACAGGATGGGGTCTGTTCATTAATACAGAGGTACATGTATACTGTCCATCACAGGATGGGGTCTGTTCATTAATACAGAAGTACATGTATACTGTCTGTTACAGGATGGGGTCTGTTCATTAATCATTAATACATTACAGAGGTACATGTATACTGTCTATTACAGGATGGGGTCTGTTCATTAATACAGAGGAACATGTATACTGTCCATCACAGGATGGGGTCTGTTCATTAATACAGAGGGTACATGTACACTGTCCATCACAGGTTGGGGTCTGTTCATTAATACAGAGGGTACATGTATACTGTCCATCACAGGTTGGGGTCTGTTCATTAATACAGAGGTACATGTATACTGTCTGTTACAGGATGGGGTCTGTTCATTAATACAGAGGGTACATGTATACTGTCCATCACAGGATGGGGTCTGTTCATTAATACAGAGGGTACATGTACACTGTCCATCACAGGATGGGGTCTGTTCATTAATACAGAGGTACATGTATACTGTCTGTTACAGGATGGGGTCTGTTCATTAATACAGAGGTACATGTATACTGTCTATTACAGGATGGGGTCTGTTTATTAATACAGAGGAACATGTATACTGTCCATCACAGGATGGGGTCTGTTCATTAATACAGAAGTACATGTATACTGTCTGTTACAGGATGGGGTCTGTTCATTAATACAGAGGTACATGTATACTGTCTATTACAGGATGGGGTCTGTTCATTAATACAGAGGAACATGTATACTGTCCATCACAGGATGGGGTCTGTTCATTAATACAGAGGTACATGTATACTGTCTATTACAGGATGGGGTCTGTTCATTAATACAGAGGAACATGTATACTGTCTATTACACGGTCCATTACATGGGGTCTGTTATCATTAATACAAAGGACATGTATACTGTCTATTACAGGATGGGTCTGTTCATTAATACAGAGGTACATGTATACTGTCCATCACAGGATGGGGTCTGTTCATTAATACAGAGGTACATGTATACTGTCCATCACAGGATGGGGTCTGTTCATTAATACAGAGGTACATGTATACTGTCTGTTACAGGATGGGGTCTGTTCATTAATACAGAGGTACATGTATACTGTCTGTTACAGGATGGGGTCTGTTCATTAATACAGAGGTACATATACTGTCCATTACAGGATGGGGTCTGTTCATTAATACAGAGGTACATGTATACTGTCCATCACAGGATGGGGTCTGTTCATTAGGAGAAATTCTGTTATCTGTCATTCAAGTACAAATTTTTGCCTAGGATTTATTTTCATTAATTTTGGATTTTAATACGTCATGGAAAAAAAAATGAAACTAAATCTTCAATGAAGATTTATGATTTTACAGTAGTAAAGGGCATATACGGGTATATTATTTTATTTTTCAGGTAATAAAAAACACTGGTGTTTACTGGGTGATTTGTTTGTTTAAATGTGTTTTACACCATACAACAATTATTCAGTTACACAGTGGTTGCAAGTTTTTAATGACAGAGAAGAGAGAACCTGGTTACATTGCAATGGTTACAGACCATCATCCTATCACAAGTAAACAGGTAAACTTTCTCAAAAAATCAATTTCGGTTCCAGCAGGTCTTGAACCTACACTGATTTGAGGTGAGAGATTGGATTGCTTAAAGCATGATGTCCCACCCAACTAATTGTACTTGGATACATACAGTAAGAAATAATGAATAAAATTTGTCAAATTTTGTACTTACATGTATGCACATAACAGGGAGGTCTATGTAGTTCAGTAACTCATGGTGAAATTTAACAGACAAACAGGAACTGAAGAACACCATCACCTTTTTCTTTCTGTTCTTTTTCAGAAATGTGAACAACAAAAGAAATCTTTTGTCTGATGGACAAACTACATATCCCTGAAATAAAAGCATGAGTCATGAAAATAAGAATCTTACAACTGGACTTGGCTCCATGAAACATAAGAATTACTCATGTTGAATCAGATTTTAAGTAGAAAATGCCAAGCATGCTGGTGGTGAAAGTTAAAATCTTGGTCCGAGTGCCGACAACAAGGTATGAAAGTTACTGTCTTTTGGTGAGACTTGAAAAATTTATTGAAAGATTAAGAGGCTGAAAGGAATGCATCAGTCACCAGTTTATCTACATGTGTCCCAGAAAAAGGGTTAAATATATCCAGAATTTTGTTACCTTACTATATAGATGAACCATATCAAATTTGAAGAAAAATCCTAGTAAGACATGGTGTGATACAGAACAGAGACAAATAATTTCAGAATTGTTTGTAAAATACCTCATTTGATTGCATGAAAACACTCTGTTAACTGTGTATACCCTACTTTTCTATCATGAGAGCACTACGTCGGCCGTTGCTAGGACAACAAGTGCAGCTGTTCAATACATCATTGTGCTTCATCATCAATTGTTTTTGTGTTGTATTTCATAAATATCATTGTTAAATTTTAAAACTGAATTCAAAGATTCTCTTTTTATCAAATTATAAGGATTAACATTAACTTTTCATTTGTTTACTGAAAAATAACCAATGTTGAACCAGAGTACTTTTTTGTATTGTGCTTTGTGCAATACAAAGTACACTCTGCTGCAACATTGCTATTTTTCAGTAAACAAATGAAAAGTTAATGTTAATCATTAACTAGATCACAACTACCTGTTCTAGACCTCCTACAGTTGTTATTTCCTAGTCAGACATGAAATATAGACAACATAATGACAACTACCTGTTCTAGACCTTCAATTGTTATGTCCTGGTCAGACATGACTTAGTATATAGAAAACATAATGACAACTACCTGTTCTAGACATTCTACAATTGTTATGTCCTGGTCAGACATGACTTAGTATAGAGACAACATAATGACAACTACCTGTTCTAGACCTCCTACAGTTGTTATTTCCTAGTCGAACATGTTATATAGAGACAACATAATGACAACTACCTGTTCTAGACCTTCAATTGTTATGTCCTGGTCAGACATGACTTAGTATAGAGACAACATAATGACAACTACCTGTTCTAGACCTTCAATTGTTATGTCCTGGTCAGACATGACTTAGTATAGAGACAACATAATGACAACTACCTGTTCTAGACCTTCAATTGTTATGTCCTGGTCAGACATGACTTAGTATAGAGACAACATAATGTCCTTCAATTGGTATGTCCCGGTCAGACATGACTTAGTATAGGGACAACATAATGACAACTACCTGTTCTAGACATTCTACAATTGTTATGTCCTGGTCAGACATGACTTAGTATAGAGACAACATAATGACAACTACCTGTTCTAGACCTCCTACAGTTGTTATTTCCTAGTCGAACATGATATATAGAGACAACATAATGACAACTACCTGTTCTAGACATTCTACAATTGTTATGTCCTGGTCAGACATGACTTAGTATAGAGACAACATAATGACAACTACATGTTCTACACCTTCTACAGTTGTTATTTCCTAGTCAGACATGATATATAGAGACAACATAATGACAACTACCTGTTCTAAACCTTCTACTGTTGCTATATCTTTTTTGTCATCTACTCCCACATACAACGGTTCTTTTTTAAGTGACACCCGTGCTAAATCCTCAATCTTCCTTGTTTGCGTTGCAGAAAATAACATTGTCTGTCTGCGTTCTAAAAGTAAAAGTAACCCATTCATTAGTGATAGAAGTCATTAATGTCACATGTCAATTTAAAGCAGATTTTAAATGTAAAGATTACTTTCTTTCCTTTTGTGGTTTCCAACTTTCATAGTTTACATATTTCTCCAAATCTTACAAAATAATAACTAATTGCAACCAGGATTTTTATCATATTGTTAAAAATTCTTCTTTAGTTTTTTCTAAATCTTAATGATATATCAGCTTGTTTTTTGTTTTTGTTTTTTTTACTTTTGCTCATTTTCATGTGTCTTTTAAATTTAGAAAGGTTTAACATCCAGAAATATATACTTTTTCAGCAATAATAGGAAAAATAAGGCCTAAAATAAAATTAAATTTAGTTGCCACCTCCACAAATATTTTCTAGCATTTGAAAAAAATCACTGATCAAAATCATAAAACAAACTTCAAATTTAAAGGGGCATTAGGCGTGTTTGCCAAAACAATTAATTTGATTTCTCTATTTTTACTACTTGTACTTGATGTACAAAAACAAGTAAAAGCTATACACAGGCATAAAAAAATCCTATATCCCTATATACATGTACTTTGTGTAAATAAAGTCATATCCATATATAATATACATGTATACAAATAGGAAGGTTGATTGATCAGTTGCAAGTGAAAAGGTGTCACACCTGGGTTTCTCAAGCAATTTTCACAAAATGTATAGGAATTATTTTTATGCCTGTGTATATCTCTTTTTAGTTATTGTATATCAATCTATGTAGTAAACAAGAACTCCAAGAAGCTATATGTCTCATCAGCAATGACATACAGTCAACAATGATAACAGTAACCACAACTAAAGAAAATCAGAAACAGGAATAGTATTATTTTGTTTTGGTTTTTGATAGTTAGTAAATGGTTATCTTACAAATAGACCTGAAGGCCTGAATGTATTTGTTTTGCTTTGGTTGTTGACTCTATAGTCCTTTTCATTATAGAGCCGACCTGGCTCAGTCGGTAGCGCACTCGACTCTTGATCGTGTGATCTTGTGTTAGAGTCCAACCGGCAGTAGGTTGGTTTCCTGTCTTTCGGTTGAGCCAGTAAAAAACGAGGTCCTGTGTCACAGAAAGTGTCAGCAGGTGAAAGAACCCTCACTACTCAATGATGTATGTGCAGAGCATAGACCAAAATTTGAAGCCCTTCACCGGCATTGGTGACGTCTCCATATGAGTTAAAGATTCTTGAACAAACAAACCAATCTTTTCACTTTATCTCCAGTCTTGCATCTTTAGACAGCAAAATGATCTTGATACTGTTTTTGCAGGTATCTATATCACTTTGCCATCTAAAGTTATAGCAATGCAATTATCATGAATAAATTTATAGTTTGTAAATGGTTATCTGATAAACCAGTGAGAACACTTACTTGGCAAAAGTTTGATAATTTGTTTCATTTCTTCCTCAAATCCAATATCTAGAATTCTGTCTGCCTCGTCTATGATGAGGCATTGGAGATTTTTATACATAAAACTCTGTGTATTCTGAAAACCGAAAACAAAACACGTAAAATACATTCAGTAATGACATAGGGGTCAACCAAATCTCTAACTAAGTCAAATATATTTCAAATTAGTATCTAAATTTTAAGTTCTTTATTACTTATCAAAACAAAGACTTGAATTTCAAGATCAGAGCTTAGAATCATCCCCATAAACCTTAAAAATTAAGATACTTCCATCTCTAGGATGCAAAAACATCAATCAGAGAATTTGATAAATTGAGAAAAGTAAAAGATAGACAGAGAAACACAAAGTTTATACATTACCTGTAAATGATCGAGTAATCGTCCAGGTGTCGCCACCAATATGTTAATTCCCTTGGTCAATTTTTTTGCTTCATCTGCGCGACTGGTCCCA
Organism: Atrina japonica; assembly: GCA_030159075.1. Classification (NCBI taxonomy): domain Eukaryota; kingdom Metazoa; phylum Mollusca; class Bivalvia; order Pterioida; family Pinnidae; genus Atrina; species Atrina japonica. The sequence continues at coordinate 368,529 of BROG01000623.1, forward strand.
CCCATAATTAAGCCATAAGTATGACAGTGATATTTCAACAACTCTTTTAAAACACCGAAGGTCTGCATTGACAGCTCTCTGGTGGGAGATATTACAATACAACCAGTACCTAAAAGAACAAACAACACGATACAAAATGTCAATGTTTAAAGGGGCATTATCTGTGCCCCCCCCCCCCCAAATTCTTTTTCACTACTAAGATTGATATACAATAACAAAATAGTTAAAAGTTGCTATTGTGAAAATTGCTTGAGAAACCCAGGTTTGGCACTTTTTCGATTGCAATTGATCAACTCAACCTTATTATTTGTATATGAATACCACACTGGACCTAACCTTATAGACCCTTTACTGGCTTTAGCAATAACTGCGGCCCTGTGAGTTTGCCATTTTTCCGGTTGGCAAAATGATACAGATTCCCGGAAAATAACGTCAAGAAACAATCAGTTACTATAATGACGTCTATGTTTTTGCGGGTATCTCTATCATTTGGCCAACTGGAAGACTAGTAAAGTCACAGGACAGCAGTTACTGCTAAAGGGTCTATTTTCACTATACAGTGAACCCGCTTTACAACGACATTCATTGTAACGGAATATTCGGTATCCGACAAGAAATGCTTGGGAACAAACGTACATGTACATAAAAAGAACTCATTACAACGGAATATTCAGTATCCGACTCCGACATTAGATTCCGGGAACAAATGTACAAAACTCAGTGTAAATAAACTCTTTACAATGACGTAACATAGAACCCACCAGCTGAACTGGCTATTGTTATCATTCTTGATTTACTTCACGGTTGAGTTCATAGGTAAAAATAATTGCCGATAAAACAATTACACCGTCAATTGTATTCTAATCTCCACTGATAGGTGATGGCCTAGGTGTCAACAATTAGCGCTTGAATCACCCTTACCTGTACGTCAGGATGTAAATACAAGCTGGGTACAAAGTGAAAAAATAAGATTGATAAATAAAGAATAAAAATGCACATAGTTGAAGTACATGTTCGTTCCGATGTGGTTACAATGGCGGATCTTTAAATTATTTCAGTACTTGCGATAGCAGTAGACATTTTACTAAAACTTTATTTATGAAACGCATTTTTCAGACAAATTGTATCAGCAATATCTGCATTTTTTAATTTTAGCAATAAAGTGTCTAAATCGGAATCTAGATATTACATTCGGGCATTTTGTACATGATTCATGCATTTTACGACATCACCGATTTATTACAAATTTAATGAAAAAATAATTGTGCATCGATGTTAACAAGATTAATTTGCATAAATTTTATTTATATATTTTCATGGAGATTTTAATGTTGTTTTAAGTTTATTTAATAACATGTACAAATATATGTGTAATGTCAAATTCATTACAGTGACAAATTCGATATAACGTCATTCCTACATGGGAACAAACATGGTCGTTGTAAAGAGGGTTCACTGTATATATATATATATATATATATATATATATATATATAGATATAGATATAAGATTTCTTTATGCCAGTGTATAGTTCTTATTTGCTATCTTACATCTACATCAAGTACAAGTAGTAAAAGAAGAAAAAATTGAAATATTATTTTTGTTAAAAACAGCTAATGCTCCTTTAAATTATATAAAAAATAAAAAAAAAACATCTGGGTAATCATATTTGATATCTCCTGTAGGTAAAAGAATATGTTTTTTTTAATAATATAAAGAAGAAAAGATCCTTGTATCCACAATGTTAATCACACACCTAAATGGTATAAAAGTAACAAATTTTTGTTTATTAGTGTTTTACTACAAATTATACAATCTTTCAGTTACATGTTGGCAGCTATTTTAATGGTGAAGGAGTGAACTCTGTTATCATGTGCCTGGGAAGAGACTAATGGCTTTCCACAAGTAAACTTTCTCATACAATAAGCTGTGTTTCCAGCAGGGCTTGAAATTTGAACCCATGCTGACTAAAGGTCAGATACTTCAGGGTTTTAGTGCAATGTTCCAACCACTAGGCATTAGGGGCTCTATAGAGGCTCCATCCACTGGGCATCAGAAGCTCCAACCACTAGGTATTAGAGTCTCCAACCACTGGGCATCAGAGGCTCCAACCACTACGCATTAGAGCCTCCAACCACTAGGCATCAGAAGCTCCAACCACTACGCATTAGAGCCTCCAACCACTAGGCATTAGAGGCCCCAGCCACTGGGCTTCAGAGGCTCCAACCACTGGGCTTCAGAGGCTCCAACCACTAGGCATCAGAGGCTCCAACCACTAGGCATCAGAGGCTCCAACCACTACGCATTAGAGCCTCCAACCACTAGGCATTAGAGGCCCCAGCCACAGACACAAACCTGAATGATTCTTTAAGGTAAATGTATTTCACTGAGGTATTGCAAGTGCTACAGAATGCAAGGTAGTTTAGATATTCACATTCACACATACCTTGATTAGCTTCAGAAAATAACAAGAAACATTTGATATACATATGTGCTCTACATTTACTATGGAGCACAAAATAAAACATTCAGATTTGCACGGTGATTGGTCATCATTGGCTGTATTAAGTTATCCACCACTATGCACCATGGGATTGGACTATGCCATTAGTGTGAAGTAGAGTCTATCATTCATTATGGGTTGATGAGGTAAAAGTTCCAAAATACAAAGAAGACATTTTTGTATCATTAAACAAAACACATTAGATATTTATTTATACTGGATAATTTCTTGCAAATTTTTGTTTCCTCTTGTTGTTTACATGTACTTTTAAAATATCCATTTTACAAAAATTTACAAATAAGATTTAAAGCAATTTATAGATGTCTCTCATTTCTTCTGATGTTGGCCTGGAGGGAAGCTTAAATGTGGGAGAAAATGGGAGTACCTGGAGGAAACCTCAGTGCCCAAGCTGTCGACCATACAGTAAAACAAGATGAACTTGATGTCAATAAACATCTGGACCTCTGATGTAACCACAAAAGAGTTATTCTGCAATTTGTTTTATAAAATCATTTGAAACTTTTAATACAAATATTTGTGGGACTGTAAATATTTATTTCTAGAATTCAAAACATATTTGGTGATCATCTTTCAATGAAAAAAACAACAAGACCAACAGACGAAAAATCATAACTGCAAACTAGGCATAGATGCACAATCAGTTGTTGGTACAGTAAAACCTCTTTATAATGCCTCTCGCATTTGTTACCTCCCTTTACATCTTAATTTTTTAAAGTCCACTTTTCCCTATAATTTCATTTAAAGTTTCCCTAAACCTATCGCCTAACACCTTACTTTATAATGCCAAATTTGGACTGAAAAAATGGTGGCTGTATAACAAAATTTTACCGTAACTAGTCTTCTTGGTTGTAATGATTTATAAAGCCCCTATCTCTCTGTAGCACCTGCATATTTTTCAGTCTCAGAAAATCACAAGAATCATATGATTTACAAATGTGCTCTACATTTAAAATGGAGCACAAAATGAAAAATCTTCAGATTTGCGCAGTGATTGGTCATCATTGACAACAAAACATAGATAACAGAGTGACAAAGCATTATCTAATGTTAATTCTCAGAAAAACTATGTGATTGTTGAATTAAAAACTCCTTGAGTGGTTAAATTGTATTGTCATTAAATTTCTGGTATGATTTTATACTGTAAATCCGGTTTTATTCACAAGAAATTTATTTAGGTGTAATTTCGCCAGGGCTCCCACTCGCGAAAATCAATGATTTTTAACCTGATACTGTGCAAGACTTCCCTTTAGCATATTATAAATCATTCAAATAATTTGAAAGATGTTTTGTGAAAATAAGTCCTGCAAAAATTTTAAGATTTACCGTACATATATAATAATTAACACTTGACCTTTCAGCATGTCATCCAATGAACATGTAGTTCCATAAATATAATTTGACTAATTGAAAGAAAATGTATCTTTCTTCACAATATTTGAGGTCGGTTACATTTATCGGCAGGACAACAGAAAGAACCCTCTGTATTGATCTCTTTGACATCAAAACACATATTTAAAGTAAGGAAAATAAGCAGATAATCTTTTGAGATCTTCTAAAAACTAACAATAGAAGAATAATTAAATGGTTCTAGCAATGTTAGGATTATGCATATTGGATCTCTAAATTAAGACAAAACAGAACTATGACAATGGCCAGAGATCAAAAGAGTATTACTGGTCACTTGAGCCACTATTACAATGGCAAAAGGTCGTAAGGGTATCACTGATAACTCAAGCCAATGTCATACCAACAAAACCATTGCCCCAGGTCAGAAACATACATGTACTTCATAATTTTAAAAAAGACCTACTAGTTATAGCTATAACTATGATTTTGTTTGTGTGCTATTGATCAAGCAGTAAAGGGGAAACCTGTCCTAAAACTGCATTTTTAATGCTTTTTGCCCAGAATTTTATGTCAAAAGGGAGGAGTAATGAAGTTCACAATTTTAAATTATCCTTTTCTTTGAGATGCTATGTATATCACATTTCCAGATATCGAGGCAGTGTTTTTTAAAGCTGTTAAAAATATCCATAAGTTGAGACACAATTGCAATTGTTGGATGGCCACAGATTACATTTAGGTATGAATGACTTCAAATACAGAAAACACTTCTCTTGTTGACCAATAAACAGAGAATTAAGTTATACAGCTCCCACATGAAATCTTCTTACCATTTCTTGGCATAAACTTCAATTTATAAATAAGTTCAACAGCAGGTATAAGAAAAGCCAACGTCTTTCCACTTCCAGTTTTTGCAGCACCCATTAAGTCTCTTTAAAAAAGAAAATAAATCAACTGACTTATCACAAACAGAAACATGAGAAATGAACATATGAGTGAAATAATGGTAAAAAGATCATAATAACTGAATTATCAGAAGACAAATGCAGCTTCTGTGGTATGAAAGAAGAAATGGAACTTGTTTTGATAACAATAAATCAGCATTTGACTTGTCTTAGATATTCAGAAATGTTTTATACCAAACTTAAAATAAATCAACTTAGTTCTTCAAACAATATAGAAGGAATGCTAATGTAACCAGAATGTCATTTAAAACATTGTCCTCCTGTGGTACAGACTTGTAAATATACCCATGCCAATGCTGTCACTGGTCTTATAGAGATTTTCAGCCCTCTTCTGAGAATGGGGCCTGGGTCTTTTAAATTGGGAATTTTAGCAACATTTTATTGAAATTTGGAAATCTAAAAATACACAGAACTGTTTGAAAATTCAAGAATCCTTTCAAATGTATGCTTAAATTGGAAAATTTCGACTTCAAATTGGGAAAAAATGCATTTTCTAACCCCTACAATGAGGTGGAAAATCTCTGGGTTACAAATGTGGAAATATTACCCACACATTGAATTACTTATTTCAATATTTTTTATAAAAACCAATATGTGAAAAACTATTTGTTATTCCAAAAGCAAACGTTGTGAGTACTTACCTGCCCTCTAAAAGGTGGGGTATAGACTTCGCCTGAATTTCTGTCATGTTTTCAAATCCCATGTCAGCTATACCTTTCAGTGTGACATCTGATACGGTTCCCTCAAATGATTTAAATGACGTATCTGTCAGGATGCCAGCTCCTAGAACAGACCCGGGTACTGGAATATAAAAGTCAACATTTGAAGAATTTGTTTTGTTTTTTTAACTGGTGATTCATACTACATTCAAACATCTTTCAGTGGTATGGTTGTTTTTAATGGATATATTTGAAAACCAGATTATATTACACTGTACAGAGGTTTAATTCTACATGGGTTGTTATTTTCATCTTTTTGTATTTCCTAACACAATCACAGTTTGATAAATTTGCTGATCAGATATAATGTAATGATAGCAGCTGATCCTGCAGAAGAAGCCCACAATATTTCATACATACATATATCTTGATTAAAGACTTATACACAGATTTATCAATACCATGAATATAGCGAATATTGACAGCAGGAGTTACATAGTCCCAAAAAGACAGTCGAGAAAGGATCAAAGGCATTCCACATGTCAACTGTCGTGTCAGGCATTTGACGATAGGTAATGTTTTTTTTTGACAAATAATTATTTAAAACAGGCAAAACATCTCAAAAGTAAAATTTTCAAGTTCTTCTTAACTGAACTTATTTATTGGGGACTGGGTTGTACCATCATGTGATTAAATGTAAATGTAATAAATATTTCCCTGGACATTGACTCATCAACCCCTGAAAAACAATGGACTCTTCTGTAAATCAATGACTTAGACAAGTCCAAATATGTCTTTAGGGGTAAATGGATTAATGATAATGTACAATTATTAGAAACTTGTTTTAAGTTCACATAATTGCTGCACTGTTACAAATTTTACCTACATTTTTGTTCGTCTTGAATTACAGCTGTGTCGTCATTGTTCAAAACATCTTCTAATTTCTTTTTCTTCTTTGGGACTGAAAAAAAAAAATTAAAATTAAATTGAAATCCTCCAATATAAATGAATATATGTACATATAAACCTCATTATGAAAAAATTATATTTCTTTTTTATTTTTGAAAATACAGAAATACTTGTTGTTATAGCAACAAACCATTATCATCCTGTGCAGTATCTCGCTTCCTTTTCTGTGTGGGGCTCTCTACTGAATCACTGTCATCCTCGCTATCCTCACTGTCTCCTGTATCATCGCAAGTGACTTCAACCTTAGCTTTTAGTCCTTTTTTATCTGAAAATTAAGTCAACATTTTACAAAAATGACAATGGTTAAGATGATCAGCTGTTCACTGTATAAAAATACACAGATACCAAAGTACATGTATTAATCGTCAGGATGTCCAGGATACAATATACAAATCTGGTGAATATTGGACAAACACTGACCTCAAGAGGTGGGATCAGGTGCCATGGAGGAGTAAGCATCCCCTGTTGATCTGTTGCCAGAAGTCCAGTTAAATTCAAATGAAATATGTGAGGAATAATTCCTCGTCACAATTGGTACAAACGAGTAAACAACCACTACTGAACAGTTAACTCAACATTTCATAAACAATGAAACACAGTTATTGCAAACAAGGTCATAATACCGATGTCAATAAATTTGTTCAAGAAAATACTGGTCTGTGATGACAAAGGTGGAAAAAGGGGAATATGATATTTTTGTAGGATTTTTATAGGGAAAATGAATAAATTAAAACTTTGCAACAAAACTTTGAACAAGGAGGAATATTGTCATCTTAGATGGATAAATATTCAAACATGATTTTGGGTTATAAAAAAGTAGGAAAACATGGGTTGCAAAATTTTATCACCGGGGTCTGGGGGCCATGTAGGCCCCAGAATCTCTAGATAAAATGTTGCAAAATGCTTGAAGGATTCAAAAAAATATTTTTTACTCCCATTTGCCAATAAAACTAAATTTTCACTTCCAAAACATGTGTTAAAACTTGGTTTTTATAGATTTAAATTCATTATGAGATATTAATTGATTTATATATTTAAATTCATCATGAGATATTCAATGATTTATAAATTTAAATTCATCATGAGATATTCAATGATTTATAAATTTAAATTCATAATGAGATATTCATTGATTATCTAAATCAATATTAGCTGCCGATATTGTGCAAGTGCTGAAAATACCTGAAGCTGAAAAGATAGGTGCTGAAGTTACCTATACAAGTGCCGAAATTACCAGGTTGGTGTCGATATTACTTGATGCTGAAATTATTTGATTTTGATTTTTTGTTTTACGCCATACTCAACAATCTTTCAGTCATATGATGGCGTCCAGTTTTTATTGGTGGAGGAGAAACCCCCGGTTACCTGGGTAAAGACCACCGACCTTCCGCAAGAAAACTCAAACTTTCCCACTTAATTCGAAATGACCCTAGCGGGATTCGAACCAGAAGTGAGAGGGCCTTGTGATTTAAAGCGCAATGCTCTAACCAATCGGCCACGGAGGCCCCACCTGAAATTATTAAAACTCAGTAAAGGTATTTCCAATTTCCGAGGAGTAGTTGCTGTCTCTGTTGCAATCTCGGTTGGCCGAAATTCTGCCCAGATATCAGATAAATTTGGCACCGAGTTATTTTGACACATATACATGAAAGCAAGTTAATTTATTTGTACAAGTGCTGGAGTTACTTGTACAAGTACCGAAATGACTTGTACCGAAATAATCCATTTTTCACTACATTATCAACATATCTGGGCTAAAAATTATAGCGAGAATCTCCACCGAAGACATTCTGCATGGAAATACATTTTGCAGCTGTACAACCAATCTTATTATATCTTTCATGAGGCAATTACAACCCACTAATCAAAGCTGGTTTAGCATCAATTGTCAGAAAGAAGTAAAATAAAACAAAGTTGGACAAATACTGTGAAATCTGGATTTGCCAATGTTGAAAAAAAAAAAAAGAATTTCAAGTTGAAAGTCAGAAAATGGACAAGAAAATTCAGATTTCTGATTTAAATCAGAAAAAAATCATGTCTGAATATTATGGAAAATAAAGGATACAAAATTACCTGGTCTCTTTATATAGATAACATACAAACTTAAAGTCATACTATTCAGTGTTGTAATCAACCAGAGAGAGCAAAGGTGTGAAATATATGTGGTCCACGAAGTGGGACCAGTCACTGTCAGAGTCTGGATAGTTTAATATCTAAACTTTCAGGAATTATCCTTACAATACATTTGACCCCATACAATAAACGACTTGTATCTTTACATTTGGTGGGTACAAAACAATGGTTGAAAATGTGTATCCAGTATGAGTAACAATAACAATACAGGTAAAATTACATCTGATAAAAAGGGAATTTACACATGTAATTTTGTGACCATAAATAAAATTACTTGTACCTCTGATTTCCTTCTGTTTCAGTTTCTTTTCTTTTAACTTCTGTTTTTGTTTCAGTTTTTTCATCATTTTCAATTCTGAAAGAATAAATTTTAACAATACAAAAAAGTCAACTAATTGCTGAGGGATGACATATTTATGTACAAATGTAATACACACTGTACAACAAACACACAAACTGATTTTCAGTTTAACACATAATAGCCATATGGAAACAGAAGAAAACTTTTCTGATGGAATCACAATGTGATACAAGTACCCTAATGTGATATGAAAAGGGTTTCCAAGGTTGTTTTTGAGAAAATCCTGCCCCTTCATATTTCTAGCTAGAACACTGGACTGACATCATTCTCTTAAACTCACCTCTTTCTGCCTCAATATTGTCGTCTACACTATCTGATAATGTATTCTCATCTTCATCACTCCCCTGGGAACTACCAGTATACTCAAAATCATTCTCATTATCAGCAGATATACTTTCCTCTGAAATCAGACAGCAATATCATTTTCTTTTGATAGAATAAAGCAAGAGACCCCTGAGGGATCTTGGCATCCACCATCGAATGTATTTCATTAGATCTATATTACACTGCTCTTTTCTCTTATTTTGTGGCTTATTTTGTGTGAACTAAAACCTAAGTATTTGTCAAATGCTTTCTCACAAGATTATAACAATACCAAATATAAGTGCTATAATCCAAGATAGCTTAAGCATACTTGTCAACCTCTAAAGTGAAAATGCTGGTCATGATCTGCATTGAGTAAAACAAGAATTACACATAATTATACGTCTCACTGGTTCCTGCTTTGATATCAAATGTTTAGGGGCTGGGACAGGACCCACAAACACTACTGAATATGTTTTCCCATGACAATCAGTAATATATATGGTTTAAGGGTGGGCTGTCAACGGTTCTTAAGTTATAAGTAAAAATATAAATTTCAGGGGGTGGGGCAGGAACCCCAAATGACCCTATCATACACCAATGAATGTGTCTACCCATAAAATAAATTTTACCTGTGATCATGACTTTTTCTTGTTTAGTTTTTTGAGCAAGCTGCTTCAATTTCTGTTTTTTCTTCAACCTTTTTAATTTCTTCATATCTTAAACAAGAAAAAAAAAACATGTAGTAGTTCAATATAAAACTAGTTCAATAAAGTTATACATGTAAACACAAAATTTACATTCAAAAATTGTTCCACTCTCTTTTTCTCAAATTCATTAAATACAGGACATAAATTTCTTGAGTGATTTTATCTATATATTTCAATAAAAAAGACAATTCAACATCATTTTTCTATCCCTTATTGCACAGTAGTAAATAGACCTTTTTTGGTACAGGGTCCTTTACACTTCCAACTGAGAATTTTACATGTACATCGCAATGGGCCAAATTGGGGGAAAAAGTAACAATGTTTATTTAATTAGTAAGAGTAAAGACACATAACTTGCGACTCATTTAGCTACTCTCATTTAACTGACAACATGGTTTTCATCTGCGGGACTTTGATGTGCAGTTCATACATTTACTAAATTCTCCTTTTTATTGTCCAATACCAAATGGTGAACATAATTGGGAAATTTTTGCTAAAAATTTGGGAAAAAAGCAGGGTTTGCATTGGGAATGGGGCCTTTTACCAGACTTGCATGTTGAGTATGTTCAGTTGATGAAATTAATCCCTCTTACAGTACTTGCTTTGACCATTGTGTGTACAGTGGATCCTTACTATTAAGACCACCTGACTGACTGACTCAAAGTGGTCAGATTAATGAGGTGATCTCTTAAGTGAGGTTCTGTATTTATTAGATATTAATCATGGGACTGAAAACTTGTGAAATGTGAGGTGATCTCCCAAGTGAGGTGGTTTTTAGGTGAGGTTGTTCTGTTAGTGTATAAAGATATCAATTTAATAGAAAAAAACTTGCACTATTTTTTGAAATATCATTGAAGGATTGGTGCTTAGGCACCTGCAATATAGGGAAAACATTATGGGATATAATAATATAAAATCTATTTTAATGAGCACACTGCAAAAGTATAGTTATTTGCAAGAAAACCAGTCTGAGGATTATGGCAATACCAGTCGTTCTATCCAGGTGATATTACTTATTTTGGAAAGGCATCTGAACTAAAGAGGAAATGGGGTTTTGAACCAGCCTACAATGATTAATTAAGTCAAAATAAATCATAAACTTACATATCATTGAATTATAACAAATGGTTTTATTTTGATGATTGGTCGCTTGACAAAAGAAGATCTCATTTTTATTTTTCATTTAATTTGACTTGCGTCTAGTATAATATCAGAGACAGTATTTGTCAGTTTGAGTATGATATATTTTAATAATTTAATATTACATAAATGCTGCTTGCTGATGCAAAGCAAGTTAAATCTGTGAAAACTGCTTTGCCCCCATATAACTGGCATTGCTATGTCACAAGCTCCTTGACCTTACATGTACATAGCAGAAGGAACTACTTTCAACGGCACTGCTTACGTGCATACAATGCACTTCAGCCCTCGAGCAAAACCATAAATGAAACTATTATGCCTTATGTTCATGTTTATACAATAATAATTGTAGTATCACAAATCGTTTAATTCAGGAGCCCTGACAAACATAAACTCGCAGTACAATCATGCTTTTTTTATGACTGATAAGGCCGGTACTTGGCCTACCAAAATAAACACTAAATGCACTGTCCATGGCCAATCAGAAATGAAAAGCAAAAATCAAAAGAGAAAAGAAAGCAGATAAGTAAATAAATAAATCACTAATCTTTTAGATTTATAAAAATATAAATCCATCATCACTAAGTTTTGACATGACATAATTCCATATCTATGAGACATTTATTCTAGTTGTCCATCGTTTTTTGTATTCATGTCGTCTGTCTCCATTTTGAACATAAAACAATTCAAGATGTTCACTAATTGGATGATGATAAATGCATATTCATTTTTGCATTATGATCAACCAATCAGCAAACATCTAAGATTTTTATATGTTCAAAATTGAGACAGATGACGAGAATACAAAAAACGATGCGTAGCTAGAATAAACGTCTCATAGATATGGAATTATGTCATATATGGGCAATTATGTCATAAGTCATGTAGATGGCTTATCACTAAACTACATCTTGTGACGATGGGTTGGCCTAGTCCTTCTTCCTGAACTGTCAGTAGCTACAATGATCAAAAAGTAGGCCCCCAAATCAAACAAAAACATTTAAAAAGCAACAAATATCAGATGTCAGTGATAAAATGTGTTATAGGGATGGCTAAACATATGTAATCATCTAAAGAATTTGTACAAATTTTTGACATTGAAAAATATTTCAGGAATTGTGACGAAGAGGCCGATTTGGCTCTTCATTTTACTTAATGACAATATATGGGTGATAAATGAACTTCTGCCCATTTAAAATGATTTTTGATGCAAATGATTTGTACCATAAAATAAAAAGCCCTTGCTTTTTTAATTCCCAATCAGAACTACTAATGGAAGAATCGTATGCGGTGACAAAAACAAAATGTCGGAAATGTCCTTTTAAAGTCCTGACACCGGCCACTCAGTTAAAATAGCTTGTTCAGACAGCCGTGTGCTAAGATTTTCTTCAGTTGGAAAAAAAAAACAATTAAACAAGATTTAATTATGGTCCGTGTAGCAATCAGCTGTAAAACATTTTACCTTAACATGAAGACCTAAAAACAACCCTCGCTTGCCAGAATCGAAACGCTTGTCATTAAAGAGACCCCCGTTAAAGGGATGTGGTAACAAAAAATGTTGTTTCCACCAGAAAGCTGAAAAAAAAATATGGCATTTCTTAAAAAACAAGCAGCAATTTGAAAACAATGAATCTTAAAGAAAAAGCGAAAGTTTATAATTGGGTTATGACGATGACGATCAAGATGTATACTTTTTTTGTATGATACCAAGTGCAAAGATGTTTTTCGAGGACACATTTGAAATAATGCTGTTTGTGGTAAAACATCAAGCCTCTTGAACAGGTTTAAAAAAATGGATGCACGACAAAGAATGTCAGCTATTTCTATCCCCTTTATTAAGAAAAGCCATTACAGTCAGCATAATGACATTTTATTGATGCAATAAAATGACCAAAGCTAGAATGTTACAACTTATTGAACAGGAGACAATTTTTGGAGGCAACAATGTAAGTTACCCAGTTTTGATAACTACTTAGAAGGTGTTGGACTGATGTAAAAAAACTCATCATTTTATGATGGGTAGTAAAGGTGTGGTGTTTCCACAGGAGAGACTAGAGGGTAGGAAAATTATGATTATCCACTGTGTTGCCCAGAATTTGTGGTGTTAGATGCTGTGAAGGGTATATAATTTGATTATTATTCATTAGTTGAAAATGAAGACAGTATCCATCAAACTGGTTTTACAAAAAACTAGATGGGTTGCTAAAAAAAAAGTTTACCATCTGTTGTCATATAAATCATGCAGCAAGTGTGGGCAAAGGGGATGATAAGGCTAGGGCAAAGGGCATTTTTGTAATGAAAGGTTTATGAGATTTCTTTACTTTAGGAATTGTGTGGAAAAAATGGGTCTCAAAAGTGAAGATTACAAAATCTACAATGAATTTTGAAAATGTATTTGTTTCATTCTTAGACAATATTATTTCAGAATTTCCAATGTCCACCCATCAGCCTGTTTTCTGTTTTTGAAAAATAAGTTTGGTATTCTGAAAATGAATTCAAAACTATGAGCAATGGCTAGAGTTGAAAGTGAGACAGGCAAAGGGAAGTTGCTCCATTTGATACGAGGCTAGACCAGCAGATTTGTCCTCCATATTGCTCCTTGTTGAGATCATGTATTCTATATCACCAAGCACTGCCAAATGTGAGAGGAGTTTTTCAGCTATGAAGCGAATTAAAACTGGCTTCAGAAGCTCTCTTTCAGTTGATACTTGGCTAAGTATGGCAAAAACAACACGGCACATTAAGCAACACACTGTTAGTGCATTCCCCTTACTTAATGAGTCAGATGATAATTTGATGGACAAAAATCGACGATTTCCACCAAGGGATTTGTCCAACACAATAAAAACTAAAAATCCGTAGTTCAGGGACGTTGTTACCTCCACCCCCCTTATCTATGTAGTTGGAAAATGTAAATTTAACAGTCAGATAACCTCAAAATGATGTGGAAATGTGAAATTAAAGCTAAATGACAAAAAATTTCTCTTGTCATTGATCTTATATCATATAAAATACATGTAATTAAATTTACATATGTAAGATAGGGTCTTAACTAAAATTATGATTCCAAGGTGCTACCTTTCATCTGTGCTGCTTTTAATGAAACAGTGTTGAGTTTTTGAAAAGAACCCTGAAAAGTGCATTACAAAAAAGTAATAAACTACCGATTTTTGATAGGCCATAACGACCAGTTGTACATTTCACGATTTCTGGTAATGTGTACACAAAATTTTATGGTTATTTGGTTTGTGCATTTAATTCATGACTAATAAATACCACATAGATTCTTTTGGGGTAGTCAATTATTTTATTTTCTTGGGGGGTAACGTTGTGAATATTAATCGCCTGGTCTTCATGCCCCCGGCTTAACGAACATGCTTATACCTTCGCCCTCTCCATAGGTTTACCTATGTATTATTTATAGCTTATACCTATTTGTTTTCTTTTTTTCCAACAACTTATACAACTATATATCCTGTCCGTGATGTAGTAAATGTTTATAATTAAATTATAAGGATTAACTTTAACATCTTTGGTATTTACAGAAAGTTAAGTGACATGAGGCAGAGTACATACACCCTGTATTGATCATGAGCGTAGCGCAATACAAGAAAGTGTACTGTCTCATGCCAGTTAACTTACAGTAAATAACAAAAATTTTAATTAATCCTTAATTAGATCTGCTACACTCATATTTTGCTATGCTTTTCTGGGAGTCACAGTCCCCTGGTTAATTTACACACACAGAGATAAAGAAGACACTGCCCTGTTAACATTTTCTAAACAGTCAGTTATGAGCTGATGAAAATTGTAAATATAACCACGTGTATAGTAAACTTGATCCCATTCAAGTGATTAAAGAATATGGGAAACAAATAGAGAGTTTTACAACACATATCCCTTACTTTGTTTTTTAGTTACTGACAAATTTCGCTCATCGTGAGAAGTCTGTAACTTTTTCTTCTTCTTTAACTTGTCAACATGTGAGGCTTTTAAACCTTCGGAAGCCATGCTTTCACATTTGATGAATGCTGGGTAAAGAAATCAGAGTATATTGAACGCTTTAAAATTATAGCGCTTAGACTTATACTTCAAACACTATCGAGAATCGGACGGCAACAGCACCTACAGCAATGGCGGATGACTCAGGTTCGTTTCTAATGACGCTAGTGGTTTTTCTTGCCTTCTTTTGGAACCTTATCTTACATTGTAGTTTGTCACAGCAAACTAAACCGTAATTTATATATTGTTTTGCATATTTCTATAACTTACATGAACTAATGACGGAGTGATGTTAAATTAAATAAATTGGTACAACATTCAGTGACACCTGTGAGGCTGTGTCTGTGACAACACGCATGACAACATTCATTTCGTATTTCAACACTGAATATGTCACTTTACTAAAATGAATGTCGATTGTAGCAATGTAAGCCTTACAAAAGAGACAGAGGGTCAGTATCAATACCCTCAAAATTACCCTGTCATATGTGTCCTAAATGTAATACCTTAACCCCCTCCACATGCACACACACACACATACACACCAAACACACAACAGCATTATAAATAAAATAAAACCTATGGAAGGGCGAAGGCATTCATCAACAGTTTTACTTTTTAATCCCTTTGGGGATTCTGTCCCCCGGCAGCAGGGGCAACACGACAGAATCCCCAAAGGGAATTTCAAATATTCAGTGTTTTTATCACAAATTCCCGGTCATTCACTCATTGCCTAAAACTTGAATAGAATCTATGTGGTATTTATTAGTCATGAATTGTTTATATGCTATATATTTTTCTCTATCCCAGCGTATCCATCATTTCATGGCAGGCAGGGGGCAACACGACAGAAGCCCCAAAGGGATTAATATTCAGTGTTTTTATCATGTAAATGTCCCGGTCATTCACTCATTGTTTTAAATAAAATATTGAGTGGCAGCGGTGCTAAAACTTGAATAGAATCAATGTGGTATTTAACCATGAATCAAATGCTCGCAAACATGCCTATATATTTTTCTCTATCCCAGCGTATTATCAGTGTTTTACCAGAATAATGGAGGCGCTTTGTGATCGGGTTCGATTCAAAGTTGTTATGGCCTATCTCGGTCTACAAAACGTTTCATAGTTGCGTTTGCAAGGCGCTTTTAAGTAATATTTGCATTTCCGACATTTTGTTTCTGAGCCAGAAATTCATGTGAGCAAAATTTTTACCATCGGGTCCCCGGATGTTAAAAAATGTGAGCTTCCCTACATATATGAGGGCTTTGCCCTCTATTACTTTTCCAGTCCTGGAGGTTGAATTATGCACATTTTGCCTAACATAATTGACTTGTCACCAAATACCCAACACGGCACCTCGAACTTGCAGCGCTCTACAATGAAACCAAATCACTCGCAAATGCCACCATTTTTTAAGGTTTGACGAGTGTATATTCTAATTCAATCGCCATATTGCGACCAATTTTTTACTGAGCCAAAAATCAAACGTTTGTCTGTTTTCACTATGAAATTGCATCATCGAAATCATGATCTGTTATGCGCTTTTCAACAACCAATTTTGTCTAACTCGTATTGATTACTGTATAAAAACATGTTGTATGCTGTCATGTTTTCGATTTGAAACTTTCCAAACAGAACAAAATGAAATTTTCTTTTTAGTATCAATTTCAACAGAACATTAGCAAATTTAAACAATCTTGGTTACAGGAATATTGGAACTGAGTTATGGCTAGTGTTCGATGAGGAGGGCGGGTAGACCACAGAAACAGCTGGAATTGGAAATTTTATCTGTAAATTAAAATCGAGAGTCAAACACCCAATTCTCGGACAAACACCCATAAAGAAGTTTACTTTATAGGTATTTGTCTGACAATCGGGTGTTTGACTCTCGATTTTAACTTACAGATAAAATTTCCAATTCTTGTGGGCAGACACTGTGTTATGTAAATTCTGTTGAAAATAAACCGGCGTTAAAAATTCAAAAACGGAGTTTAAGTTTGCCTTAAAATTAGAGCAAGAAATATGAAAAATATGAAAAAACCACTC
This sequence comes from Atrina japonica, assembly GCA_030159075.1. NCBI lineage: Eukaryota > Metazoa > Mollusca > Bivalvia > Pterioida > Pinnidae > Atrina > Atrina japonica. Next base: position 385,686 of record BROG01000623.1, read on the forward strand.
CCGGATTTATTAAAAAAAAAAAAGTCAATAGTTGATAACCTTGTTATAAAGGGATTGAAGCAATAAAAAATTATGTCATCTTAAAAAAAAAATAATGTGTTTTATTTCATTTCATTCAATGAATTTTTATAACAAGAACACACACACACACACACATACATACATGTATATATATATTGACAAGAAAAGTTCCTGGCTGGGTAGTAGGGTAGTAAAATTTCTGGTTCACTGGCCAAATGAAGAGTGAATTTTTTAGTGTTGTAGAGCCTTGCTCTTGACAAACTTTTCCATTATAACATCACAATCAATTGACATAAAATATGCACATGGAGAGCCACATGTCAGACATTTGGCGATAGGTCAATTGTTATACAAGAGTAAATAATACACTGCCATTTTGTTTGCACCTCAGGTGACAGCCCAAGCTAGATAATAACAAACAAAATAATATAACTAATAATACATAGGTAAATCTATGGAGAGGTCGAAAGCATTCATCAACAGTTTAACATGTACAGTTAATCATTTTGGGGATTCTGTCATGTTGCCCCTGGCGGGGACGACAGAATCGTCAAAAGGGATTAATGTTCTGTGTTTTTATCACATAAAGATCTCGGTCATTCACTCATTGTTTTATATAAAATATTGAGTGGCTGACTGTTTCCTTGGTGTTAAAACTTAAATACAGTAAAACCTGTTATAGCGGTCACCTCTACATAAGGATTACCTATTAATAAAGGCTAGTTTTTTCAAGTCCCTTGACTGCATACTTCAACCAAATTGAACCTGTGTATTAGGGTCACCAGCACATAAAGGTCAATATTTTCTGGTCTCTTTAGTGGCCCCTATATACAGGTTTCACTGTAGAATCTATGTGTTATTTATTAGTCATGAATCAAATGCAACATTATGTTTTTATGCTATATACTTTACTTTATCCTACCGTATCCATCATTTCATGCAGTTCACATTACACAAATGATGGATGCACTTTGTGATCGGGTTTAATGTACAACACTAGTCATTATGGCCTAGTCTCAGTCTGCAAAACGTTTGTTAGTACAGTAGTTAATTTCCTCATTTACAATGGGTTTTAAGTAATGACTTTATAATTCCAACATTTTTTTTATGCCTCGCGCAAATTCTCGATGTGAGCAAAATTTTTTTAGTAGTATTACGGGTTCCTGGATTTAGAAAGAATAAAAAATATGAATTTCTCTACATATATGAAGGCTTTGCTCTCTATTAATGTACTTACTTTATATTGAACATTGTAAAATAAAGTCTTAATTATACATTTCACGTTGATGCGGGGTTGGAAATTAGCATCTGTCCACCAGACTGTGACTAGTAACTTTTGTAGCAGACTAGTCAAAGTTGTGTTTCAGCTAGTCCAGCTGACTAGTAGAAATTACATATAAACAGTTGAGTATAAACTTGAGCAATGATTAATGAAAGTTTAGTGTACATGTATGTACAGTGAACACCAGAATTTCCTTATCAGCTCCTTTGATTTTTTTCATCAACTTAAATTAAGACGGTCATAGTTGCTTTGACTCATGAGAATATAAAAACACCAAAAAATAACTTACATATATACGTAAACTACCAATTCAGTAATTCTGGTACCTGTAACCAATTGGGTAAATATATGCCAAATTTGTTATTGTTTGTACCACTTTGGGGCCAGTAACATGTCATAGGATATAAAATGTATAAAATTGATGGTCAACTAGTCCAACTGACTAAATGAGACAGAAATACTACATTCGACCCCTTTGATGGTGCTTCATTATAAAAGAAAATTTGTGATTGGACATGCACATAAATCAATATTATGGTTGTTTTCCATTTTTATCACTGTTTATTGCTCAAGTGATATAACAAAATAAATTGATAATGATTATCTGGTGAATTTGATCTTTTAATAAAAAGTATTGATTGAGAAAAAACATGATTACTTTCATCCAAGTGATTAAATGATGATTTTTTGGGTTACAGTTGCGCTGTCACAAAATTTCAAAATAATATTTTTATATCACAAAATGTTCCTTTTCACTGTAAAAACACTGTTTATTGCATTGTTTTCAAAATTGCATCCCCCATTTAGATGCATAGTCCTGGTAAAAAAAAGAGCTCTACCATAAAAAAAAATCATTTTAACTATTTATAAAAGTTAGATCTTAAATCCGTAAAGAAAAAAGTCATATCATGAAGGTTTTGATTATTTATATTGTTTTAACGCCACATTCTGGGGACGCTATTGTAATTTTGGGGACATTATTGTAATTTTTGACATTTTCTTTAGAAAACTTTTCTGAAAGAAGAAAATGAAAAAAAAATGAAAAATTGATATACTAATGTAGTTATTATGGGAAATTATTTAGGAATTAAGAAGCGATCAAGAAGCAATATTACTATTTATTCTTCAAATAATCCAAATACACGTCATCTTGTAGTTGGACAAAAATAAAAATAGAAGAAATGGTTTATTAATCTGTGATTTGTCTTCATTTTTAGGTAGAATTCATTGACATATGGGCCTAATTTACCCACTAGATAAAATAATCCTCCTAAATAAAACTACATTCATGCTGTCCTTCTCCGGGACATTAAAATTTCATTAAACTATTACTACTGTTATGATTCACTTCATCTTATCACACTATTTTCTTGACATCCAAATATTTCACATCCGTCGCGGTTACCAAACAGTGAATATGGCAACCGAAACAGAAACACCTTCTGAGAAAAAACCTGAATGGGAAAAAGTGCAGGAAACCGCAGTATGCGGAGTAGCATAAGATGATTTCACGTGGGAAAGAACACAGCAGATGAATAATTTTCATTGTCTGAGCTAAATTTGAAATGATCAAATCAGACGCAAAACTAGCAATCATCACACTGAATCAGACGAGTGTTGAATCTCTTAATTTAAATTTCCTGGAGGATCCCAAGGGAAATCATCAGATAAAGCTCCTTCCTGCGTCATAATCTTCACAGTGCATTACAACAACCATCAATTTCTATCTTAATTGCTATTACTAATTACTACAGGGTTTTAATGTTTCCTAACATGTTCCAAAATTCAAAGTATTTTAAAGAATGTTCAGAAAGTTGTGCCCCTTGGTTATTATTAATGAATCAAAAATTGGTTATGTTCAGTTAATGGATATAAATTTGTTGTTTTATATTTGTTTTTCATTTTTGCTTGTATAATTTTGTAGATATTCCTCCTTTGGAGGACATGTCAGATTTGATCAAACAAGCTCAAGTGATCAGAGAAAAACAAGAGCGAAATCAGAAAACTAAACAAACAGCACAAATTAATGTACACAATGGCCATGTTCCAGCAAACAAATCATCTAAGGTATGAGTTTTAAATCAAAATAGCTGAAAGAAGACTTGTGACTTCTATAGCAAATGTTTAGGAAATGAACTTTCATTACATTTCATTTAACATTATAGACCATAATAGACTTGTCCAAGACAATAGGGAAGAGCTTACCATTTAGTTACATGGGGGTAAAAGGATGTGGTTTGTATGGTAATCAGTTTCATGTATATTGTAGGAATATGTAATGTAATGTATCAAATCAATACAAGATGTTTCTTCATATTCCTAGTTAAGTAAGGCTTGTTTGTTTATCTATCTATCTGTCTGTCTTTCTATCTATTTTTCTGTCTGTATGTATGTCTGCCTGTCTATCTGTCTGTCTCTGCCTATCTGTCTGTCTGTCTGTCTGTCTATCTATCTATCTATCTATCTATCTATCTATCTATCTATCTATCTATCTATCTATTTATCAATCTATCTATCTATCTATCTATCTATCTATCTATCTATCTATCTATCTATCTATCTATCTATCTATCTATCTATCTATCTATCTATCTATCTATCTATTTATCTATCTATTTATCAATATATCTATCTATCCATCCATCCATTCATCCATCCATCCATCCATCCATCCATTCACTCATTCATTCATTCATTAAGTTGTACATTTGGTTTTAACATGCAGGTTCAACCCCCAGTAAAACCAGAAACAAATAGTAACTCACAGAAGCCAACAGAGCCTGTAGCAAAACAGGAACAGTCCAAATCTACATCTTCCTCTGGGTTTGGAGGTTTTAAAAAAGGGTTTTTGTTTGGTGGCAGCAGCTCTAAACCTAAGCAAGCAAATAGTCCTAAACAGGTTTCAACCAGTTCTAAACCAGCTGTTCCGGAGAATATACCTTTTATAACAAAAACAGAAGATGCGGAAAAACAAAACCTGAAAATCCCAGAAGTTCAAAAGAATATTTCAACTATGGAACAAATGACCAAAAATGCAGGTAATCAGGGACTCGTTTTAATTGCACCTTTCCCTCTACAAAAATGGATAAAAATTCCCCTATTTAAAAAAAAATGTCATAAAATGCCATAAATCCTCCCAGAATACAACATTTTGCATCTATTTTCAAAAATATTTGAAGCCAGTATTTCCCCTAAGGTCTAATGTTCTGAAAGGTATTTTCCCCATAAATCTAGATTTTTTTAATCTCTGGTAATTGAAAGTGACCATTTCAGAAATTGTCCAAAGTACATTCAAATCCACATTTTACGAAGTTGCATTTAACGATACATCAGATTTTAAGATCCCCTACTGAGACCTATATAATTGTATACAAAACTTACCTGTATTTACAAAGTCGTTATATACGAAATATTGCATTGTGTGATATGTTGATGAGGTCCCCTGCAGAGTTTTCAATGCTTTCAAGGAAATCAATGATAATACATATTAACGTGCAAGAATACATTTCTTTTTCTTTGCAAGTGAAAACAACTCACATACAACTATAGTTATTAATTGTGACTTATATAACGAGAGTGTCAAGATATCAAGATCAGGGCATGATTTTCAACCTGAAATAGAAGTATCAGCGATTTCTCATCGAGTACATGCTGAAATGTTTCGACCAAAAAGTCACACCTTCAATTAATATACTGAAATTAATATAACTGGATCTATCGTGTTTGTCAAAGTGTAACACCTCAGACAATTAAAAATCGCTTCTGTAAGTACAGACACTGAGCATGTAGTTGACAGCTCGGATAGTTGACACCCCTTGCAATTTTAGCCAATGAATGGTAAGCAGTTGACCCGGACTTGCTAGTTTCCTTTGATGAATTTATTTGTGCTGACAATGATGAAATAACAACAATGGAAATTACCGACCAGGACATTGTCGATGAAATAAAACAAGCTAATTTTAATTAAAACATTGACCACTCTTGAAGTGACAGTGAAACAGAAGTCCCCGAACAAAAACCTACATCAGACAGTGAGTATTTAGACAGTCTGAATAAAATTCATATGTTTCTCCAGGTACGGAAAATTGTCGAACAATGGTTATTTGAAAATGTTAGTGAACTATATTATTACGGGGATAAGAAAAAATATGAAAGAAAGGAACAAAAGCAAATAACTGATTTCTTTACTAGGAAATGAATAAAATTAAATCTGTTGAGCCGTATTGACAACATCCATTTGTCATTTTTTTACTTTCAGTACGATTTTTGTTGTAGCATTATATGACTGATCATGCTGAAGTGATGTCAGCTGAAAATAAAATACAACATCGAAATCCACATTTTGCTTTTTATGAAGTACAAATTGTACGATACAATTTTCATTGTCCCCTGGACTTCGTAAAATCTGGAGTTGACCGTAATTAGTCCTTTTTATTTGTTGATCATTTGTCCAAATGAATTGATTTAGACAGATATTAAGATGATTTCAATTTCAACAGCAAAATGGTGATAAACATTGTCATTTGCAAAATATCTGGTACTTAGATGGAACTGCTTTGCTATTCAAAAGACCTTATGAGAAATTAAAAGCTTAATTGAAACAACTAAATAGAATGATAATTAAAGACATGGATCAAAACAATTTTAGGTAATCCTCTGGGAAAGGATAATAACATTTGTATGCAGATGTATTTTTTTGTAAGGAAAAACTTTCAATACTGGTACTAACATGCCTACACTGGGTATCAAAAACCATGAAAACAGGTGTTTTTTCTTTGAAGTTCCTATCAGAAATAAAATAAAAAATGTTTGCAACATATAGGTCAGGTGTTATAACAAGTATTCATAATATTGCTTTAGTGAAAAAAGACTAACTGACAATTTGAAATGCAAATTTATTATATTCAGTCACCTTTGAAATCAAAGGATGATGATGATGATGATGATGATGATATAAACAACAAGGCTTATCACATCTTTTATTTTTAAATTTCAGATTGGGTGACAGATGAATTACTGAATAAAGTTGAGGCAAACAAAAGCTTAGTTACAAAACTTGGTCAAAGAAAATACATAGAGGCACTAAATATGTTTCAAAGTAATCCAGTGGCTGCCATGCAAAAATATAAAGATGACAGTGATATGAAGGATTTCTTGACTCAGACATGTGCAATTATGGGTAAGAATTAAACTTACAGTTTGTTGATGCAGCGGAACCTAGCTGTCTTGAGAAAGACCGTTATCAAGAAAGACAACATGTCTCAAAAGATAGCATTAAAAATCTACTCTGACTAGATCCTCTAATCAAACCTGAGTGACCATTTGTTACATGTACATACAGAAATATTCTGCTAAAAAGTCATTGAACCAATCCACACCAGATACAACAGATCTGGTGCTTGCTTTGTGCTTACTTTATGTTGTTATTTCCATGCCCATTGGTTGAAAAGAGGTCATTATTGAGAATTATCATTGGATCTTTTTAAGAACCACTCAACAAATTGATTCAACAGTCTTCAATAGATTGGACATATATTAAATAGCATTATGGATTTACTGGCAATAAAAGTAATTACTTGTAAAACATCTTATATCATTAATACTTGAATACATTTTTAAAAATGGTAACAAAGAATTCCAGTTTTGAGTTAAAAGTCTAAGTTAGACTTATATGTCCCCATTGGGGAGGGGGCAATTGTTTTTTTGTCTGTTTATTTGTCCATTCATTCATTTGAATTATTTTAGTTTCAGCTAAACAACTAAATTTTTTCCTTAAATTGAAACATTTATAATAAAATCCATATAACCTGGTGGAGTGGAGTCTTGTGAATCCTTTCTTCACCTGGATGAGTTTAAATTTTAGGTCATAAAGCATAACATTAAAATTACACTGACTAGAGTAATCGTTCCTACTTGTAACCATAAATAAGAGAGTATCCAGTATGGAATAAAACGTTTTTCTGTGTAGCTGTTTAAAGCGAAAAGTGAGTAGAATCATCCGTATGATAATCAGAAGGTTACTCCGCCCCGCCATCTTATGTGAATCAGACAATAGTATGTTGTTTTATATCATTAAGATCTAAGATGGTTTGATTATGGCCAAACTCAAGTTTTGCAAGAGATGTGGAAATTTTAAATCTGTAGGAATGTTTTAGTTCTAAATGATAACATTTTTCTAAAACACAAGTACATCTTGTTACACATTATATTTATTTATCTATTCTTTTTTTCAGGTGAACATTTCACAAACTTAGCAGATAAGCAAGAAAATGAAACACCAACAAAAGTTACAAAACCAAGTCAGAATGCAAAAATTCAAGAAATTGATGATGATACCGCAGACGCTTTAAAACAAAAACATAAAACAAAATCAAATGTTGACTCTAGGGGTCAAAGTTCATCAGACAATATACACACAAGGTCACCAACAGCTGGTGCCGATATGTCTGTAAGAAGTTCCACCAATCCAAAACAAGCAACTGCTACTGATGAAAAGAAAATGAAAGAAATTTTAGATGATCCAGAAATTCGAAATATTTTGATGGATTCACAGATACAGGAATTGTTTTCCACATTACGGAGTGATCCAGATAAGGGACAAAGGTAAAAATCTTGATATTGTATTCCCATTTGATTTCCATCTTTTTCGTCCTTAGATGAGAGGGCGAATTTAAAATGTAGCAAAATTTTCAAGCTGAATAATTCAAGTGTCTGACCTACGTGCCATCCATGAGACTATATTGATTTAGTGCAAATGTCAGACAGTTGGTTTAGTATATTTTCTACCATAACTTGTGTTTTTATACCACTCAAGTGGGTGTATAAATGAAGCTACAGTAAATTAAACATATAAGGGGGGGGGGGGGGGGGGGGGGGGGGGTGGGGGGGGGGGGGGGGGTGGGGTGGGGTGGGGGGGGGGGGGGGTAAATAACCAACAGGGCTGATAGAATCTCATTGGTTAAGCCCACACTACTACTGTAATGAAAATGTTTGTACAGGAAGTTTCATCAGGCCTGTTGTCAGCGGCCAAAGTTTGAGATAAAAGTAATCAGAGGGAAAGGGGGTCAGTTATTGAAGTCTCTAACAGTGTTGGGTTTCCTACCTTCATATTGATGTATTCTGGAGAAATTGTGATTGCGGTGACGTACAGGTTTTCCTTGGTTATGAGAGTCTGAGCCCGATGGTGTCTAGATGTGATGTAGGCTAATGTTACGCAAGTTTTCAGTTATAGTAGAAACAGATTCAACAACTTACGTAAGTTGATTATCATGTTGTCATAGTAATGCTTGTGAGGTAATTACTTTTATTGTGCTCACACATCCTTAATTGTGTCATTAATAATTACGCATAAACCCTGAAATTAGGAAGTACACCTATGAATGTTTTAACATTTGCATGTCTGGCAAGTTGAGTTGATGACATATTATGATGAATAGTAATTTACACCGTGTAACCTCTACAGAGAAGCGTGTAAGCTAGCATTTGATATACTTTACATTTCTAGTCAAATGTGATTTGTTTATATAAAACAAGTAATCAGTCCGTTATTAGGTATTTTTTCTATATATCACTTTTGTGTAAAACCACTTTCATTATGTAAAAATTATTTATGTTTTCTATTTGCTTTCCTTGTGATCAGTAAATTTGGTAATCTATTTTTTGAGTTATCTCCCTTTCTTGTCTGTGTCTGGCCAGTTTAGTTAATGTAATGCTATCTAACATGTATATAACTTTTATTAATTTGTTATTTGTAGATTTCTGGCCAATGCTGGCGGAGATTTGAAAATGAAGATTGGTAAACTAGTACAGTGTGGACTTTTACAATTCCAGTCCTGACAGAGTTATTGCCCTTTATAAAAAAATGTGTTCAAGACTAAATCATGTACAAATTCATTTACAAAACAAAAAGTGTAATTTGATCACAATAAAACTAGTTTTCTACCAAAAGAATGTGTTATGTTGACTGATACATTGAGTAAATAGTAATTTATGTAATATTTGGGATTAAGGTAAAACAGTTTATGAGATCTACCTGAACATTATACTGTACTCTTTGTTATTTATACTGTGATATGTTACACATTTATTTCCCTAGCATGAGGGAAATATGAAGATTTATTCACCCAAGAAATGTGACTTTTCGAGGGTCAATAAATCTACATATTTCCCTCATTCTAGGGAAATGAATTATTTTATTCCACTATCAATATATAAATTATTTAAATGATAACAAATGTATTATTGGGTATGTTTGCACTCAGTAGGTTTGAGTAAATGCTTCAAAGTTGAACTAATCTGTGTTCCCATACTCTTTTTTATATAGAAAGTCTCTGAAGAATTTAATTGCTAATTATAATGACATTTGGTGTTTGCAAAGTTCTATCACTGATCAAATCGTCAATTTCATCCTCAATAGCCTGGTGATGTTAACTTTATGTCTTAAAGCAAGGCAAAATATTTTACCTGTACACCCATATTTTTGGGGAAAAAACAGTACATTGTTTTGGTTTTTGACAGAACATGGATGTGCTACTTTATCTTACTAGACCTATAACACTTGATATATATGGTATTATAGCAGAGTATGCATTATTTAATTTGGGACAACATGTTCATTATTTAATTTGGGACAACTGTATGGACTTTCAGAGTACATTGTACAAGTTATCTCCCTTTCAACATTCGATAAATTTTGCCAATGCTTTCTCATGATATACCATTTTATAATGTGTTTAACAACAAATCCAGTGGTTTATTGTTAAACATAAAATAAAAATGCAATCTTGATTATATCAGTTATAAATATGACAAGAAAAAACAGCGTTGTACATTACACATTTGATTTATTTCAGAAATACACAAATTATTTAAACACGTGTTTGATGTCACATGTATTATTGTGCTTTTGCTTATATTATATTTTTGTATAAATATTCAGAAATTAAACTTCTGAAGAGTTTTGTATAACCATTTGTTGGATGAGAGAGAGAGAGAGAGTTAGAGTTTAAAGAGAAAGACAAAAGAATGGAGTGTTAATGGGTAATAAATTATATGATATCATTTTACATCAATTACTTATAGTTATCAATTTCACTTGTTATCATAGTGTTCTGTAAGTTCTTCCAACTCATGATCCCATGGGAGAACATCAGGAATCATGTGATACCAAGAGGATGACTGGACACTTGAATTGTTTGTTGACCGAGTCTCTTGGCCGTATAAATCATGGAAATCTAAAATAGAGTTTGCATTCTGATCACATGTGCTGTAGCTGCTACTATTTTGCTGTACAAAATGCACACTTTGTTTGTTCACAACAGAAAATGTACCCTGAGTATTATCTTGGGTACTGTTGTCCATTATCCTACTTGCGTTCAGTGGACATGCTGACCGATCATCTGTAATACTAGGTATTTGATGAAATTGTTCCATTCTCCTGGGTAATGTCCCCTGAAAATAATAATTGGATGTTATCTATGGTTTCAGAAATCTTTTTTGACATAATATTTATTAGATACAGTAAAAAATTTCAAAACATTTCGACCTCTACTGGATACATACATCCCTTGTTATTTTGTGCTATACACATTTTTTCTTTTGGCTTAAAGATGGGGGTTGCCGTGATTATAATGGTTGTTTATCTCTTTGTCGTTCTGTTTATCAAGTATTTTAGAAAGACAAATTCCACCAAAAACCGGATATGTGGTTAAGAAACATTGCCCCCCCACTCCGAGAGCTATAAGTTAAAGCCATTTATAAATAGTCTCGTAACACTGAAAAATACTGCTGTGTCACCACGCAAGGTAAGCGTAGGTCATAATCCTAAGTTTCATTGTTTTTAAGTGTCAGAACAACTTTGGTTAAAATTTCAGGAATGGAACGTTATTTGACGAAATGGTGAAAAATACACCCCTCCCCGCATCTTCCATCGTTGAGACATACGAATTCCAGAGATTAATTAGATCAGCGATATATAAAGCTTATAAGATAATGTTTGAAAAAAATCAAACTGTTAAGGCTTGTTACATTTTATATGTAGTTTGATATACCGTTTAGGATATTTTCTTCGTTTATTTTCACACGACTTCGACTTTCGGACATGAAATGCTAGATAAAATATATAAACAGAATTAAAAAATTAATAAGTGGTGACGTGTGACACTTCGTGGTGGCCGACATGTTATGAAAAAATTGAAATTTTATTTGCAAATCTCATTTATTTGCATTGACTTACCCCAGCGATAGGTTGTTAAAATGATAATGTACTTGTTGATATTTCATATCAGTATGTTTGCTTCCAAAACTAACTTATTATTAAAAATAGTTCATGAATTTTTCACCCTATCATTCGGGGCCCCGAAATATGCCGCAAATGGATCTGTAATTAATATAGCTTATTTTCACAAATTTTAATTCGAGGATTTGCTTAGCTTAGTAAATTTGCACAACAAATCATACTAGGTGGGGTTAAAATGGTAGTATTACTGCAAACAATAAAAAAAGAATAAATAAAAAGCGTGAACCATGAGAATCTTCCAATGAACACAAATATCAGTATAATTATGTCTGAAAACATACTTACATGCAGACTTGGAATTTCAAAATCGACTAAAGATAATGTACAAACATTTTATCATCCGTAAAATTCAGTTTAAAATTTTAAAATAGTATGTTATGTATGATTTGCCATTTAAACGCACTATAAATATCCGGTTATACACTGGCTGTTTGACGTTGTATCTATACTTGGTAATGCGTCATTTTATTTTTCTTTAATTCCTTGTTGGCAACAAAAAAAAAAGAAAGAAAAAAATAGATCTACAGTCACCCAGTTTGAATTTGAATTTGAATGGTGTTTTACATCACACTCAACATTTTTTTTTTCAGTTACATGGTGGCGACCAGTTTTTATTTGTGGAGAAGAGAACACGGTTACAATGTATCCGGGAAGAGGCCATCGACCTTCCGCAAGTAAAACACCCACCCGGTAACGATAAAAATGTACATCATATAGTATGGTGCATTTTGTCCTGTATTCTAAACGCTTATTTTATTTCTGGTGCATTGAAATTGTATATGAAACATGTATAAGAGTAAAAAATACTACGTAAAATTAATAACTAATTAAAAATTAAAATCATATTATTGTTTTCCATGAAGCAAAACAAATTGGCTGCACCATTTTTGTCTGTCTCTGTCGATAGAACTGGGAGGTTTGCAGTTCAGTTGTAAATGAGTAACATTTTGATAAACAAACAAATAGAATAATTAATAAACTTACTTGATCATTGATATTCCGAACTCTTAGCGGTGTCCTTATTTCTTGTGAGGTGGTAGTAGCATTATTGTTAGTTTCTCGTAAAACTTCATAAAGATTTTGGATGTACTGGGAGGCGCTGGTCAGGATGTCCACTTTAGAGAGTTTTCCCGCATCCCACTGGCACGGTAGGTGGTACCTAAGAACTTCAAACGCCTCATTCACAGCTCTCACGCGCTGCCGTTCCCGTCGATTTCTTCTTTCAACGAAATGCGTAGAACGTTGTGAATGAGGGATGTGGCGACGTTTTCGCTTTTTCGTTGATACAAACAAGTTCCTGTTAATATTGTCATCGTTTGCACTAAAGTCACTGGCTAAATTTTTAAAATTTACCATTTCAAACTTCGGGTGTACTTAGGTGTTACTTCCCCAGAATCAAAAATATATTTAACTCGGGACCCCGTGAAAACTCCCATTTTATTTAGGTTCTTTCTCATTATTACAAAATTGGAGAAAAGTTTCCACGGTTGTCATACAGGCAATATTCAAAATGTTGCGTGTTGCGATAATTTTCATGATTGCTGTATTTGTTTATTTTATTTAACCATTTTCTTGTTCCTGAGAAAATTGTAACGCACTTGTATGACTCTGCTGCCAACACAGGTTCTAAAATTGGTCAATATGTGATTATCGACGTTAGGCGTTGGATTTCTGCCGACGGCGCTGCTACTTTTGACGCCTTTCGATACGATACCTGTAAACAACAATTGCTATCAATTTGATGGGCATTATTATGTCTTCCGTGTACAATTCAGGAAGTGTAGACAGGTATTTATCGGAATTGATTTCTGATGGCACTAGTTCTCATAAGTTGTAGGTATGTTTTGTTGAATGGTAGATTTGACAGGTAATATATTTGTTTGGAAATCATGATTTAACCCTTGTATCGATTTTCTGCGAGTAATTTGGTTGGAGTTTTTAGACACACATCCCCAACACACCACAGAGACGGGGTTTCAAAGAAAGAAATATTGTTTTCTTCAAATGCGGCATGATCATTCTCAGATTCACTCGCTATTTATGAAAATTGAAAATCTGATAAAAAGTCATACTTGTGCTTTAGATGATGAATTCTTGCGTAAGTCACGTGAATCGTTGGCTTGAGTACTTTGTAACAGAATTTTCTCCACCATCATAAAAATAGAAAAAGTACAGAAAAAAACATCTAAAACTCAGATTTATAACCTTTATATATCGCTGTCAGACTGCAAACGCAAAGTAAGAATCAAGACATATCAATATATCCAAGAAATAAACAGACATTTTAATACGAGAAATAAATATAGAATTATCATTGTACTAATTAGACGAGTTAAACGTTTTAGAGTTATCTATTTATTAAAGGTGATCATCGCCGAAATGTGTTCTATTTATCTGCAATATGAAGCGATAAGCCCCGGTATTCTACGGTACTCCTTTAGAATTAGATAATACTTTTGAAATATGTACATGTATAACAATTTATGGACTGTATACCATTCCGGATTTATCCGATAAAATTTATATATTGAAAAAGGACAGCTCTCGGAATGAAATCTTGGAATTGCACACAATTTCAGAGGATGCTCTCACATAAAAGTATTTGATTGGCTAAAATAATATCATTTACAGCATTGTTTAAAAACAATGCGTCCCCAGTTAAGATTCCCTGGAGTAAAATAAACTGTACATTCTAAAACACTTACAGAGTTCCTTCTATGAACTTGTGTATTATGAATTAAATATTTTCCTGCTAATTCCATTAATGTAAATTAGATGCCTCTGTGAACACATTTAGACTCGCCCAAGTTAATAAACAGAATAGTCGACTGTCTTTTTCCGGAGTGAGCAAGTTCAAATAATAATAAAATAATTGTAAAATTTTGATTTCAAATCATACACTACAGAATTGTGATGGTGAACTTCGTCATTCTTTGACATAGTTGAGATCAGATGAGGCTTCAGGTGTCGTTGAGTTAAGCCATACGAAATGTCGATTTTGTATATTTATCATATAATGCCTAACAGTTAGGCTTAATAGATCGGCGATATTATCAACTAAGTTCAAATACAATTTCCGTTCTGTAAAAAAAAAAAGAAAAAAAAAAAGCAAACAAAAACAAAATACGAAATAAAATCACTAGTGTATATATATGTCTGTTATAATACCTATTAAAAAGTCGATTACAGACGTTTTTAAAATTATTTATATTGTTTTGACGCTAAATCATCAAGCCAAATCCAAAATCATTACGACAATCGATTTCAGTCATTTTGCCGTCAAGATGTACGGACCGCAGATACGGATAAAAAGATCTACATGAGTTTCAAACATTGAAGTATTTTATCCAGATGATCTTATGCCGTTTTATCTTGGTAAACAAGTTTTTGTATAGAATTTATGGAGACGTCAAAACCGTTATCTGTATTTGGCATCTTCAAAATATATATTGCGTTACCTTTAGTGTATTGTATGTTTCACTGTTTGATAGTATTATTTCTTTCATAAAATTTGACCGACAACGTACTTTTACACTTGAAGTGTATCTAATTCATGAGTACACTGTAAAGTGAACATCGGCGTTTGGTGAAGTCAACGTCTAGAGAAATTTAAAGGGCATTAGCTGTGTTTATCGGAAAAAAATATTTCGATTTTTTCTATTTTTACTACTTGTACTTGATATACAATAACAAATAAGAGCTATTCACTGGCATGGAAAACAATCTTATTTTCCTTTATATTTTTATGGAAATAGGCAAGTCAAGTGTAGTATTCATATAAATAGTAAGGTTGAGTTAATCAGGTGCCAAACCTGGGTTTCTCAAGCAATTTTCACACCATTTATAGGAATTTAAGAATATTTCTGCCTGTGTATATCTCTTTTTTCATTGTTTATTAATTAAAGTAGTAAACCAAGAAAAAAATATTTAAATAAAAAAAAACATAGCTAGTGCCCCTTTAAGCAAAATATTTTTTTATGTTCATTGTCAACATGAAAATGAACTTAGAAAATCAGTACAAAGTCACTGCAATGCAATCATCGACGGTTTATATATATATATATATATATATATATATATATATATATATATATATATATATATATATATATATATATATATATAATGATGTAGCTAATTTTCCATTCTTCAGTCAACCTTTTTTGATACACTTATTCTGATATTCTGTACGCCAACACTACCAACTTTACTTGTCCATACGACAAAATCTAGTGAACAGTTTTATTCGTCAAATGAAAAATACCTGATGTTGAAGAAGCCTTTTGTTTGGAAAACCTTACATGCTTGCTAAGATATTTGTTCGTCATATCGATTTAGAGTGTTCATAAATCTCCAAGTTCTTTCAATTCTATAAGTCAACTTTGGAAGTAGATATCAGGTTAACACAAAATTTCCAAAATGACAACTAGAAGTTTAGTTTTATACATCGCTACTTATACTATGCGTACACAACGTCTACCACTTTACCCAGTTGCGCATTCAAATGTACTGCATAGTGCAAAACTGACATATATATATGCATATTGTCCAGCTTTCCGGCTCTGTCGTTCGATTTAGTTCAGTATTCCATGGGTGTAATTTTATAAAGTGTGATGGAGAAAACATAATGTAAAGACCACCGACCTTCCACATTCAAATTGGCAGATTTGCTGAGGTTTAAATGGGTTAGGAGGTGCGACCCGGCGCTCATTAGAAATATGACGGATGTGAATTAAAACCGTGGCTCCATGCTAGTAATGCATTTGGATAATATCTTTCTCCACCACTGACAAGTCTCTCATTGAAACTCGGTTAAAAGGCCAAATGTCTGAAATGTGGCTCTCCATATGCTTCTTTTGCGTCAGTGGATTGTGACGTCATATTACACAAATGTTTGACGGACCAGTTAATTGTGACGTCATAACGGAAAAGTTTGCCAAAAGGTGTCGTGCGGTGCATTTGGCGATAGGTCAGTTACGTAATTGATAGGATCGAGTACCTGTGCACTCTTTGTATGTTTGTTGAGGCCTATACAGTTAAGGTCTTGTATAATATACAATCATTTCTAATTAAATATTAATCTAAATTTCATCATCATCACTATCATCATCATCATCATCATCATCGATCACGAAATATATGCCATTGCATTTAGCATGATTTATTATCAGATATACATGAACTGTAAAACAGTAACTGTAGAATGAAGTTCAGGACTTTTTTGTTTTGTTTATTTATAATTATGTCATGTTTACCTGGCCTACTCCTTGGCCAATGTACTTAAACACATACTTTTCAAAGGTAAAATATAAACTAAACATGTTATGTTCTCAAATATTTATATTAAATATCAAAGCGGATGATCATAAGCGTAAATAGTTGATTGATATCATTTAAAAACAAGGTCTTGTGGTATGTATTATTTTTTTTTCACTCGAGTAAGCTCATAGACAAATGTATTCAAAACGATATAAAAGTTCAAACGGACAAAATTTCTTTTTCTTTTTATTTTGATAAGCTTGTTCACTTGGAATTGATAGAACATACGGAGTTCACAAATACTACATGCTATACTAGGAATACATCGAGACATAAAGTCTTTCATTATTACCGGCATGTGTGGGATAACGGTATGTCTTTAAAACCATGTCCCAGATTACATTTTCGCTATCAATTCGTTCCATCTGTCACCCTACATTTTCCACATAACATGTATTGCAATTACATGTATATGCTCCATTAAAATTCCACATTGAATCAAATCAGCTGTGTTTTACCAAAAGAAAATGATTTAGATTTTTTCTACTTTACTATTTGTACCTGACGTAAAAGAATAGATAAGATTTATACACAGACATAAAAATGTTATATTCGTATGTATTTTATGAAGATAAGGTGGTGTCCAGGGTGGTATGCTTATACAAATAGTAAGGTTTAATAAGTCAATTGCAAGTGAATAATTGTCACACTGGGTTACTCCAGCAATTTTCACCAATATATAAGAATTTAAGATTTTTTTGCCTGTTTATATCTTTTGTTGTTGTTGTAGTATATCAATCTTAGTAGTAAAAAAGGAGATAATTTCGAAAAAATAAAACACAGCTAATGCCCCTTTAATTTCACAATTATTTATTTAACTTGACCATTTCACCGAAATTGACCCATTCATCGAACTAGAAAGGTTTCCATGGACCGTTTGCGACGAGTGTGGCATGCCAGCAGAGGACGCTGACTCCTTCCGGACACCTGGTCCTATCCCGTTTGGGATTCGCATTTGTTCGTCATGTTGAGACCATTTGCACATCTAATTCGTCGTGTTCTAATGGACTTGACTTTCGATTGTCGATTGGTACTTCTTCATTTTTACTTCTTTTACATATATTTTTGTATTTGATTACAGACTGTTTTGGGTTTTTAGCATACGATCAATAGCAAGTTTTATGTAACATTTTGAAGAATGTGTAATGTCAGAACTTGGTAGATACCCAAAAGTTATGAATACACACATTTGTATTAAATTATTTCTAACTCATAATTTCAGAAATGGCTTCGCTTTCTTTCATATCAATTAAGATAAGAAATGCTTGCCGTTTTAGATGACATCATATGAATATGACAAACTAATAAGTTTTAAATTACAATTAGTATATAATTTTATCTCTCACACATTTGTAAACATAGTAACGTTTGTATATAACATATGTCTAATGTGTTTTGCTACAAATACTAGTTAATAAATGTTTGAAAGTTGAAAATATGGAGTCATGAAAGAATAAACATTATGCAGCAACTAACAATTAAATGATTGACTAAAACGATCCATAAAGTTCAACTTGATCCTTTATTGGATAAAATATGTAACATGATTTTGTACTTATATTTTATTTACACTGACAAGGATAACAACGACAGACTTAACAACGACATACTTGACATCCAAACAATACGTCATAGGACTTCATAATTATGTACTTTATATATTTCTTTGATACTTATTTCTTGAGTCAAATAATATATATATATATATATATATATTATTTTCTGGCCACTAGATAGCGAACATGAAAAATTCATAACGAGTATCATAAATGTGATATAATCTTTAACATTTGATTTAACATACACAATTTTTAAAACGGCATTTTTTATCACTGGGCATAAAAATTCAGGAAATGACCAGATGGTTCCAAGTGCATAAACCATACTGTAAAAATGCTTATATTCTAAAACATATATTAATCCTACATTTTAAATTATTACTAACATCTTAGCATCCTTTATCAGATATAGAATTTAGCAAAATTCTATCAAATAACAATATCAGCAGGAGATGTGATATGGATTCCAAATCCATATCAGAGGATGTGATAACTAGAATCCATATCACCCGCAACAGCACGATTATGTATCTGTTGTGTCAGGCATTTGAAATATTTTTTTAAATAATGTCGTCTTTTTGCGAGAACGTATTGGAGTTTCTCACAAAAAAGAATTGTCATATGGGGAAAGGTTGTCTGATAGATAAAGAAAATGAAAGTATATAAAACATTGAAAATAATGACATGAAATGAAAAAACAAAAATATTAGTCGTTAAACAGCTGTTTTGAAAATGGGTAGAAACTAGCCAGTGCATTAAATTGTTGGATTAGAACACTTATGGATTGGTCCCCTACATGTATGATAAAAAGTTTATAATATGACCATTTTAAGTTATATCCAATATCAACCTTTGATCCTTTGTCCCCCAGATCCCCGGGCTGATATGGGGGGGGGGTCTCATGTTGGTATGGGATATTATTTGAAAATAGCCCTACTATAATCTATATTTTTAATCTATATATTTAGTTAAATTATTATTATGTTATATTATGTTGCCAGCAACACCTACATGCAACAAAAATGTATAAAATTCAAAGTATGTGTATACACCAATATAACTTCATTTAAAATCACACTCCGGTGCAATACAGCAAAATTTGAAAATATGGATATATCAATATTCATCTCTGTACATTTACAAGGGATTGGCAGCCAATAAACAAATCAAGACTGTCACTGTCGTAACCACTATAAATAAAACCCAGAAAAATATGAAATCTAAAGCAGCAACAAAATCCTGCCACGTTATATCGTCATTGTCGTTTTTGTCTTCATCATCATTAATGTCATTTACCATTGTTTTTAAATTCATATCGTTTTTATCCACAACAGGTGCAACCTGGATCGTTTTGTTTCGCTTTCTACAAGATCGTCTGCACTGCAAAATCAAAGTGAACTTTACAATACACTGACACCATTTGGGTACTTTACGGGTGGGTTTTCTGTGATGAAACCGTAACTGGAAAACGGATACGATGATGACCATAACTCCGGCACTCAATTGAAATATAAGGTAAACGTTTAAATACGAAACAGAATCAGAGTCGTTTGGAAGTGAGGAACTGACGATAGTCAGAAAAACTGCAAACGATAGGAAAACAGTAATCGAGTACGACATTTTCTCTCCACTGTCTACTGGTAGGATAAATGTTAACGTGTTCAGAAATCCTAATAAAATCACAGGTATAATTATCTTGATCATATAAGCCAGAGGTTTTCTTTCTATTTTCATTGAAAAAGAGACAACACTCTCTTTTACTCCCTTTTTCGTTTCGACACTCGTGCCAGCAATTTTCCATTCGCCATTGGATTCGAAATTTTCTAGAATTATTCCATCAGCTCCCATTAGTACTTCGACTTCTTCAACGTAACTTGTCCAAACTACGAAATCTATTGAACAATCTTGTCTGTCGAATGGAAAATATTTAATGTCAAAAGAACACTTTGTTTGAAAAACTTTATACGGTTGCCAAATTATCAATCCGTCGTACAATAAACGCACACTCATAAAACTTCCACCGAGTTCCTTGAAATCTTCAAATCCATTCTGAAGGTGAATATCAGGTTTCCAGATAACCGTTTGAGGTACTTCAAGATCTTCCAGACCTCCATAATTTGACGGCGTCCATGCTAAATATTCGTCCCACCAAATTATATCCATGTATCCAACCGTTGTCAATTTCTGGGATACCTCATCCAATTCTAGGATTCCAGTTATGACGAGATCTAAATAAGCGAAAGTTGGTTCAGTAAGATTTTGGGTAGGACGGATATATTTGTTGTAATTAGAAGTTGTAAACAGATCAGAATAAAGGTTTCTGGCGTCGTCCCCTGTCTGCCCGCCACATTTTTTAACCAAATGAAGAAATGATACCAGCCATATCCATTGATGTATGTTCTTATTATACATTTTGACAAAACGTCTCTAAGTATTCCTGCCTATTCCCAAAGTGCTCAATACACGCTTTTTAAATCATAGACTAGTTTAAAAGACTTGTGCACAAAACTATTGATTACGTCTTATCTTTAGACACAATTTTGAATCAATAAATCATAGCTGTTTAAAATAAGAACTTACATATGGACATGGTTCGTGGCACCCATTCTTCTTTCGATTCTTTTTGGTTTCTGTAAAATTTGATTAAGAATTTACTATGAAGTAGAAAATATCAGATTTGATACTTGATACATGTCGATGTAGTCACAAGGATTATTTAGCAAATTGACTTTTGAATTAACACAAGCATATATAGTGGAACGTCGTCTAAAGACCACTTCACAATTAAGAAAGTAAATATTCAGTTCATTGAAAAACTTCTTATTGATATAAGACAAGTTTAGACCCTCACTTTAGAGACCACTTCACTAATCATATCACTATGAATCGGTCAGGGAGGTGGTCTTAATAGTAAGGGTCCACTGTATTTCAAGTGTCCTTTCACAGACGCGTGTAGGGTCAACATTTGGACTTTAACACACTTTCTGGAAACTCTACACACACCCTCACTGATTTCTGAAATAGATAATCATAAATCCATTTTCACTTCGTTTGGAATACCGACAAGTTACGCGAAGCTTGAATTGCCATACATTTATAGGATTCCGAAGATGCACAAAAATCCCTATAAACACCGATTTATGAGGGGTCATCTATGTGTCCAGCAAGTTTTCATCTATTTTACTCACCAAACTTCTTACACATATTAAACAAGGTCTTCAAATGTATTGTACAACGGTCTACTCAAGAAGCGGAGTCAATCCGATGTTAGTCCCAAAAAATTCAATAGAATAGTTGGAACATTTATAGTCTACAAATTCCAATCATTTTGCGATCATAAAGTCTTTTGATTTTTCGACCCTTTACACAACAATTTCTCACCATAAACAAAGAACAGATTAATATCTTTTATACAAAACACCTTATACAGAAATGGAAATCACAGATATAGATATTTAGTGTTAGGTCATGAACCTTATTTTGTGAAGGAACACTCTGATTCCAATAACAAGTACAGTGAAGAAGATATCATCAAGATACTGGAGTTTCTAGTAGACAACATCTTTGTGGTTTTAGCGGGAAAGATTTCCCAATAAATTGTCGACATTCCAGTGGGTACCAATTGGATAATTTCGATTATCATTATATCAAATAAGAGATGTACACAGGCATAGAAGTTCTTATATTCCTATATATTTAGTGAAAATAAGGCCAGTTCCAGTGGATTTACAAATTGTGAGGCCGAATCAATCATTTGCAAACGAATAATTGGCAAAGTGGGTTTCTTAAGCAATTCTCACAAAATATGTAGTATAACAAGAAAATTGTCTCGACAAAACACAGCTAATGCCAGTTTCAGGGATATGGAAATCGCCAAGATACCATCAAATGAGAAATGAAGAATGCAGTGATAGGAGTTTACAGAAATTAAATCTTTATTATCATGCAATTAATTATAAAGTATTTAAATTGCAGTAATGTTTGTTTGTTTATTGTTATTTAACGTCCCAATCAAGAATCTTTAACACATATGGAGATGTCACCAATTGCCGGTGAAGGGCTTCAAATTTTGGCCTATGCTCGGCACTTACGGCCATTGAGCAGTAAAGGTTCTTTAACGTGCCGACACCTACTGTGACACGTGACCTCGGTTTTTACTGTCTCATCCGAAGGACAGGATACCAACCTGCCGTCAGCTGGACTCGAACTCACGATCAAGAGTCGAGCGCGCTACCGACTGAGCAAGGTCGGCTGAATTGTAGTAATGAAAAACATGTATATTGAGGTTTGGTAAATTATAACGTAATTACTTAATATGCAATTTATTGAAAGGTTAAAAAAATCTTTAAGATGCAACTAAATGATTAAAATTTGTACATTGCAGATTTCCTTCAATTATATGAAAGTCTGAAATATGAATATAGTACGATTATAACGCTTTTATCTATATTTGTACTCTAACTTTTCGTTACCAAAACAAACGTCAAACATGTACTTGATACAGACCAACCTAAATTACTGAGTTCACTAATTATTAAATATTTATTTACTGTAAAAAGTCGATCATACGTACGTCATTGTATGGTTAAGTCTACAAGTTAAACAAGGACATCAGATATTATGATATTAATTATCAATATTATAACATCCGATGTCCTGTGTTTTGAAAGTGAAGCGTTATATATGTTAATAATAATTATAATGATAACAAATCGAGTACAACTGCATTTATAATTATTATTAAGGTATACAAAACTTAACTTTCAAACAATAGACAGGAGATAATTTATGCAGCAAATCCTTTAATTTACTAGTTAAAAGCTCTCTCCACATTGATTAGTACATTTTGGGGTGCATTATAGTCATGCCAGTCGCCAGTAATGTCGGTGTGTATTTCTTCCTCAAAATGCTTAACAATAATTGAATTTAAATGGAATTGGCAATTGATTATTAATATATATCAATTTAATGGCAAGATAGGCCAAATACACACACAGAGGCGAACAAAACGAGTACCAGGAATACTGGATGGTTTATGGGAAAAATATTACGAGACATTTGCTATATACATATATTAGATTTATGAAAATAGATAACCTTTGTTAATATTGGCATTTTGAAATTTACCACCACGAAGTTTGCATAAGCCAATTTAGTTTATTGAAGCAACACCGGATATTTAATCAGGTAAAGAACCGATGTTGATTTATGAAACAAGAGATTATAATTAATTACATTATCAAATAGAATAAACAAAATTAACCTGAATAACCTTGAATAAAATCATGTTTTGATCTAATTTGGTTTTTCATTATTTCATTTTAAAGAACAAATAAGTTGAGGTGGGATTATATACATGTCTGGTATTTTGAAATAAAATTACAATGAGAAAAGTATGTGTTGTAGATATCCAATGTGTGTAAGTTCTGACTTCATCTGATAGTGAATAAGGGATGTTACGTGAATATTGTATATACCTAATATACTTAATGTTTTGACTACATCTGTTTGTTAGGGACGTGACGTCAACATCATAGATACATAAAAATATCAGATATCAAGGTATAAATCTTTAGGAAGTTCAGGATATAAATAAAAATCTGGTAAAAATGGACAAATACGGACCTCTGGAAACAAAAGGGTGGGATCAGGTGCCACAGAGAAGTAAGCATCACCTGTCGACTGGTCATACCCGCCGTGAGCACATAGTCAAATCCAAATGAAATACACGAGGAACTTATTATATTGTAGTGTTCATGATTTGCTGAATTAAATGACCAGCTTGCACATATCATATAACACTCGAGCCACGCACCCAGGGAATAAATCATATAAATATGGAACATGTGCACCCTTGGAAATTATTCTGTTATTTCAATCAGAGTTATCGTGTTTAGTAGTAGAAAACAATAACAATGGCGGACGCACGCAAATGTTTTCAGCAGGTAAACAAACATGAAATTAACAGATTATTGGATAAAAAGACATTGTAATACACAGCGCTCTACGAATGGAGCTGTGGAATGTTTGAGAGAATTTTTACAAAAAAATGAGGAAATCCCGAATTTGAAGCATACGACAACAGCGAATGACACGATGCGTTTCATAATTATGCATGGAATAATTTTATATTTAAACTGTGTTGTTTTATTTACAGTAATTTGAATACGGTATAATAAAGAATTTGTGTTCTGGCTATAGGGTAATATAGATGTTTGATTACCTGTACCTGTATTTGTCCTTCTGCAGTGGTCTGTATTTCAGCAACTTTTTAAATGCTTGTAAAATTGGACGGAGGAAGCCTAGACCCATTTATAGTGTGTTTGAAAAAATAGAAAATTCTGCGGAAAATAATCGAAGTACTGAAGGCTTACATATATCCAATTAATGATATAATTCCCTATTTTCATACCATTCTTGTTATTGATTCATCAATACTCTCTAACTGTGTTTTATATCTTTATTCGTACATAGGCCTACATCTACTTAAAGTTTCATTCATACAGTTATTTAATTTATACATGTAGCCTATCTAAATTATTTGTTTATTTTATATATTTATATATATATATATATATCCGCAAAAATATCAGTGCATATCTTTCTTATTAATGAGTAGGCTAAACACGTTGCTTGAGATCAATATTTACATTGTCTCTGTATGTGAAAAAAAATGAATTATTTACTATTTCACATCGACATGAAATCATAACACCTGCACCTTTTGATAGAGTTTCAGTGTTCTAACAAATGATTATACCGAGATATGTACTAGTTCACGGTTTCTAAGGTATCGTTGACGATTTTGAATACGTAATTAGAATGGCGTATTTAACTTTTTTTTGGAAGTACATACATTTCGACTTATTGGTGTTTATAATCACTTTCCACTTTAGACACCAGTCATGAAGATGCTTCAACATAATTTGTAAACGGTCTTCGGAATTAGATATTTACAAAATGTCGTCTGCGTATAACAACATTGCAATTTTGACATCACCCATCGTAATTCCTTTGTCGCGATCATTAATATTTTTTCGAAGATTGCACCCTTGTTGTACACCTGTTGTGTAGTTGAACCAATCTGTATGAGATTTATTTATCTTTATACACGATGAGCGTAAATGTTGTTGATAGAGTTGTATACTTTCCCGTCAATTCTATAGAGTAATAATTTGTATAACAACATGTACCGATCAATGTAGTCAAAACATTTTTTTCAGATCTTTAAATGCAGTAAAGACTTAACGCTTTATCTTTCTTATGCTGTTTAATGTGAAAATATATGGTCTTCACAAAAGCGATTTCCGAGGTAACCGTTCTGTTCGTCCACTGGAAAATCATTATCCTCAAGGTAATTGGTTATACGTTTGTTTAAGAAAGATGTGTATAATTTGCTGATGCACGACAGCAGACTAACTTCCAGGTAGTGTAGTGGAACTCGTTTGTCAGAATTAGATTCTTTTAGAACAGGAAAAATAATCGATTTCCTCCACGTTGTCGGTATTAAACTCGCGTCGAATATCAGTTGAAATAGTTTGTTTAGGACACTGGTTATCGGAGGAAATTTTAACACGTCATAAGGAATTCTATCAAGACCGCAGGCAGAATTTTTTTTTTACATGCATTATTATGTTTGTTATTTCCTCTATTGTGATTTTGCTATTCATATCGGTAATCGGATTGTATAACAGATTGGTCATATTTATTTCCAGAAAATTTCTGTGTTAATTTGTTATCATCTATATAATCTTCGGTGCCACCGTTGTAGATAGTACAGAACTTTTACAACATTACCGTCTTAGACAGTTTCAACCGGAATCGAGATGTCCTTACGTGGACCTAATCCTCGAATTTTTTGAATAAAAGCTATTAAATTTTCATCCATGGAGATCCCTGGGTTTTAGTGGTGGATCCAGGGTGTGGTATAATATGTTCAAGAATGTACCTCTCTTCGAATATATATATATTTGTAGGCTTTCGTACGTTTTCATTACGTTTCGCGTTCACTTTGCCAAAGTCATTACACAAGCGATAAGTACCATCTAGATTTGATACTAAAATACATGAGAGTGCCTGACACTATTACTTGGATAAAATAATGTCATTGTCTATCATGTACTGTAACTTTCTTTGCACTTTTATTTTCACGAACTATATGGGAATATAAGATTTTTATGCCTGTGTATAGCTCTTATTTTTTATATCTTACATCAAGTAGAACTTGTAAAAGTAGAAAAAATCGGAATAAGTTTCGTACACAGCTTGTAACCCTTTTATAAAAAATAGGTCGTATTATTTCATCGGTTAATAAGCGTTGCATATGGTTCTTCTGACTATATCCTTTATTGGAATGGTATTGTTTAGCGGGTTTATGTTAAAAAGTAACACATGCGCAAAAATGTATTTGCTAAAAGTCGTTTTCTTCAATAGTCTTTATACAGGCAATCTTTGTTAAAATCACCAAAGCATCAAATTGATGATATGCCGACGACGATATTAACTCACTACTCCCTCTTTCCATGCAGATGTAATACTGCTATAAATTACTGAACAAATGAAGATTATCTTCGTGAATACGGTGAATCGATATGCGATAATACACATATCCTCTTCTGAGGTTTTAGTTGCGAAATTGACACACTGGATATCAATTCCATTTTCAAATGATTTTGTTCATAGAGTGGATACCAAATACATTCGAACTTGAATTTCCCCCAAAGTATTGAACCCTTTCAACCCTACATACCACAGTAGACTGGTCTGCGATAACAGAAAAGAGAATGCCACTGAGATATGCAGGAGGTTAAAGGGTTAAAACTTTCAAATAACAAATGAAAAAGTTTAAACTAATTTATATGCTGATTCCATTTATTGTACTTTCTCATTAGAGGGATACAAATGTTACAAAAGAAGTATGATGAATTATTAAAGACAATTGGTACAGTATTGGTTGTTTAAATTGAAAGCATATCAAATATAAAATGTTGTTAAATGTTTTAAATTATTAATGGGCAATTAGCTGTGTTTTTGTTCCAAAAATCATCTTGTTATTTTTTTACTGCTTAGATTGATATTCAATTACAAAAGTGGATATACACAGACATAAAGATTCTTAAATTCCTATGTATTTTGTAAAAATGGCTTGAGAAACCCTGGTTTGGCACTTTTTCAATTGCAATTGATTAACTCAGACTTACTATTTGTATATGAATACTTCACTGGACCTGACTTTTTTTTCATAGAATTAAATTAATAATTCCTTAAAGGTAAGATAGTCATCTTTTTACAGTGCTTACTCTTAGGCAGAATTGGCTATGCATTGTGATTTATAAGTTGGCCTTGTATGATGCCACTTTCCCTTTAGAAAATCTATTTTAAAATGGAGCTCAACTGATGAAGTCTAATTGACATATATGATCTTCCTTAGCAATATGACATTGGTTCTTATTAGTCATATGACATTGGTTCCTATTCTTGATATGACATTGGTTCTTATTAGTGATATGACATTGGTTCTTATTAGTCATATGACATTGGTTCCTATTCTTGATATGACATTGGTTCTTATTAGTCATATGACATTGGTTCTTATTACTGATATGATATTGGTTCTTATTAATTATATGACATTGATTCTTATTTGTGATATGACATTGGATCTCATTAGTTATATGACATTGGTTCTTATTTGTGATATGATATTGGTTCTTATTAAGTATATGACATAAGTGTTTATTTGCAATATGTCATGTATTCTTATTAGTCATATGACATTGGTTCTTATTCTTGATATGACATTGGTTGTTATAAGTTAAATGACACTGGTTCTTATTTGTGATATGACATCGGTTCTTATTAGTCATATGACATTGGTTCTTATTAGTGACATGACATGGGCTATGCTCTCATTGAATCTATTCACTACAACGATCGCTTATAGTCCGATGACACGGATAGAGGCACATGTAGTTTTGTATACCGTAAATTGGGATATTGTTTTGTCGCTAACGTTTGACCACTTTGGTCATAAATTGAAGGGTTATTATTTGTTCAGTTAAATTTTGGCCATATATGTTTATGTCACGTTTAGATCTGACCTAACATCAGATCTTCGTCTTGTCGTGTCCAACATTCCAGTTGTTTGAAATATCAAAATATTAAAATGTACCGGTCGAATAATTAGAATCGATGCGTCACATCATTAAAAAGGTTATACTGCTTTAAATTATTAAAAAATGGAGATACAAATGTTACAAAGGACGTGTACATTTAATATCTATATGATAATGTAAGATGAAACATTATGTAACAGTAGTACACATATTTACATACTATTTACATATACACTCTAATTGTTATTAATGATCTTCATAATACAAATTATATTCCAAAAAATTCATTCTTAAGCTCTGGATATCAAATATATGCATTGGCATTGGTTCTTATTAGTGATATGACATTGGTTCTTATTCTTGATATGACATTGGTTGTTATTAGTTAAATGACACTGGTTCTTATTTGTGATATGACATTGGTTCTTATAAGTCATATGACATTGGTTCTTATTAATTATATGACATTGATTCTTATTTGTGATATGACATTGGATCTCATTAGTTATATGACATTGGTTCTTATTTGTGATATGATATTGGTTCTTATTAAGTATATGACATTGGTTTTTATTTGCAATATGTCATTTATTCTTATTAGTCATATGACATTGGTTCTTATTCTTGATATGACATTGGTTCTTATTCTTGATATGACATTGGTTGTTATTAGTTAAATTACACTGGTTCTTATTTGTGATATGACATTGGTTCTTATTAGTCATATGACATTGGTTCTTATTAGTGACATGACAAGGGCTATGCTCTCGTTGAATCTATTCACTACAACGATCGCTTATAGTCCGATGACACGGATAGAGGCACATGTAGTTTTGTATACCGTAAATTGGGATATTGGTTTGTCGCTAACGTTTGACCACTTTGGTCATAAATTGAAGGGTTATTATTTGTTCAGTTAAATTTTGGCCATATATGTTTATGTCACGTTTAGATCTGACCTAACATCAGATCTTCGTCTTGTTGTGTCCAACATTCCAGTTGTTTGAAATATCAAAATATTAAAATGTACCGGTTGAATAATTAGAATCGATGCGTCACATCATTAAAAAGGTTATACTGCTTTAAATTATTAAACAAATGGAGACTATCTTCGTGAATACAGTGAATATCTATATACATGTACAATAATACAAATGATTTTTCTAAGGTTTTGGTTTCAAACTTTAATACACTGAATATACACAGCTTGTAAATGATTTTGTGTGCATAGAATGGTACATAACAACTACATTGGAACTTGCCCATAAAGTTTTTAACCCTTTCAACCCTACATACCACAATAGACTAGTCTGATATGATAGAAATGATAATTTCAAAGATACGCAGGGGGTTAAAGTGTTAAGACTTTCGATCAAATAACAAATGAAATAGTTTAAAATAATGATTCCATTTATTGTAACTTCACATTAAATAGATACAAATGTTACAAAGGAAGTGTACATTTAAAATTTATATTATAACGTCAAATGAAACATTATGTAACAGTAGTACACATATTTACATACTATTTACATATACACTCTAATTGTCATTAATGATCTTCATAATACAAATTATATTCCAAATATTTCATTCTTAAGCTCTGGATATCAAATATATGCTACATCACGATCGAATAACAGTATTGATATGAAGAACCTCTTAATAAATATTACATATTCATTCATACTGAAAAGCAAATACATTCGTACATTCATATAAAGGCTAATTTTCGGCCCCTTGGCCTTTATGAAGTGAAAGATGACAATATCTATACAAGTTACATGGTATCAAAGCTGGATAAATAACAGCTTCATTGCAAATGTTTATCGATGTTCGTAAATTAATATTGTTTTCTAAATGATAAATTACACGCATATTTTATTATGGTAATTTATCGCTGTTCACTGCCTTTTTATAAAACAATATTGTTTTCTAAATTATAAATTATTCATGGTAATTTTTCCCATTTTGTTCGTCTGACGCATTTCTTTCTGTTTTTGGTCTGAATTAATTCCATAGTTATTTGAGTTGAGATGCTCCAAATCAAAGGTGAAGCAATACTTAAACCTTTAAAAGTCCATTTATCCATTTTCCAATGTATGTTATATTCATCGCATAATGTTTTTTTTCTAACTATAATTTTATTATGGTATATGGCCAGGATTTTGAGGAAAAGAAAGAACCCTTAAAACAATAACAATTATTGCATCTATGTCTTTAATCAATTGATTTTCAAGTTTGTTAGTCTGTTTCTTTTTATATAACGAATAGTAAATTGTTTTGCCACGTATTTTTGTTAATGATATTTCTAAAAATAATTGGTCACTGATTGTGAATTGTAATTGATCAATTTTATCCAGATTATAAATAGGTCAAGCATATTTTAATTTTTATTTCTAAGAATTTCTTTTTAATAATTCAATATGGGTGTAGTTTTCTAAAAGGATCACATAGTTCCATATTTTTCATCATATCTCTTACTATTTTCCTAGCTTGTGTATTATGTATGCACTTATAATTATATGTATCATTATTTTGTTCTAACGTTAAATTAAAATTACCCATCATTATTACTTTATGGTTACCTATATTATTTATTCTACTTTCAATATGTATATAAATGTCTGGAGAGTCAATGTTTGGACCATATATGTTAACTAAGGTTACTTTAGTGTTTTGTTCTATAACTAAATCTACAACACAATAATTACCTTGGTTATCAATAAAAGTATTGTTAATTTTGTATTCAAAATTATCACTAAAACGAACGGCTACACCAAGTGAATTTGATGAAAGCGAACTAAAATTTATATTCCATTGACTGATAATATAGTCATTTGTTTCATCCATCATGATATAATGGTGTAGTTATGTTATTAGTGTATATGTATAAACATGTGCATATATACAGATATTAGTAAAGTTAACATACGGATACATATATGAGACAATTCAGAAGTTAGTGTTCATATAGTAGTTTGAATACTAGTGTTTTCAAAGGAGGACAGAGATATGATTTCCTTGCATTAATGGCTAATCTCCAATGTGAATATGTATACATATACATACTTATATGTATTGTTTTGGGGGGATTTTGTCACAGTGAAAATGTGTAAACCGGTAAGCTCAATAATCTTTGTATAAACTGTCAAGTTAAGTTTTAAAAACTGAAAGTTCTTGTTGTATGAGGAGTACTAAATTATATGGGAGTAGCTAGCGGGATCTGGATTGAGAGGTTGGTTGAGGATAGACAGGATTATCATGGTATAGTAGAAATTGTAGTGAAGAAAGGTAGAATGAGAAGTATGTACAAGGAGCTTGCGTGTGGTTGAGCTAAGAAGTACAAATGGGGTCACTCTATTACCCATCTTTTTTAAAAAGAGTAGGAACTAGGAAGGAGATGGTGATTTGGGTTAAAAACATAATTTGAAGAACACTGTGATAACTATTTGTTCTGTAGTGTATCGATAATATGAGCATATACTAACATGGAATATATGTACTAACATTGAAGGAAATGTCCCTAGAAAGAATAGTTTTGTCACATTCTTCTCATACAGTATGTCAATAGCGGGAGATATAACGTAGCAAAACGGTCTGCGGTTATTGATCTCATACATACAAGTATGTATATAATAGCTATTTATATTAGACATGTACGTGTACATGTATAATACTAATTTTAGAATCTGAACATATGTAAGTACACATGTTCAGACATCAAGAGGATCATGATGCATTCATATATACATATGTATTATAGTATAGTATGTATAACTTGTCCGAGTACATATATGCATATATGTGGCGAGGATTCGTTCCTCACGTATTTCATTTGGACTTGACTGTGAACCCTCGGCGGGTGTGACCGGTCGACAGGGGATGCATTCTCCTCCATGGCACCTGATCCCACCTCTTGGTTTCCAGAGGTCCGTGTTTGTCTATTTTTCCCTGATTTGTATCGGTGTCCTGGACATCCTAAAGCTTTATATTTTGGTATCTGAGATGTTTTATATAAACATATACAATTATATTTACTAAGAATGGTATGGGCTACCCATGTATGTATTTCTATATGTACATCTGTTTATTTCTCTCTGTGTGTGTGTGTGTGTGTGTGTGTGTGTGTGTGTGTGTGTGTGTGTGTGTGTGTTTGTGTGTGTGTGTGTCATACATGATCGCAATGCATGTATAAAGGCTTGGGGTACTATATACAGACGAAAATGTACTAAAAAGCTAAGATAGTCATTTTTACATTGGTTACTTTTAAACGGATATTGAAATACATTTTAGATTTATTATTTGGCCTTGAATGTTACCACTTTCTGTTTCGGAACTTTAAATATACTTTAAATTCGAGCTTAATCGAAAAAGTCTTATTGACAGGAACGATTGTTTTGAGCATATCTTTTGACATTTCTTTCTAAAACTATAACTTTGGTAAGATTTATGTGGTATTGTTTGTTATAACAAATCACTTTTACAAATGCAAGAAACTTTGGTAGTTGTCGCTTTTTATTTGTCTTTGTTACACCATCTCAAATGGTAATGTATAAAATAAATGTGGTTTCCACGCACAAGACAGCTCTAATTGAGCTTTACATAAGATATATAGTGTCAAGTGGATTAAATTTAATATTAGGTAGACTATCTTTTTAACAAAAAATGGGTCTGCATCACATTCGCAGCGAACTTTATTCTATTACTTTTAAATTTCTTAATGAAATTTTTCAGGAAGCAAGAATGAACCCCCAATCGGATTCTTCAACCGTCTTGAACTCCGTTATAATGGACATAGCTTATCACAGACTGTTCGAGCCTACACGCGTTACTACCGAAGACTGTTCTGAACAGACACGTCTTTTCCTTAAACTTAAATTTACAAATAAAGGTATAGACGCTTTAAACATTAGCAATGTTCTAAATCACAAAAAAG
Source organism: Atrina japonica (assembly GCA_030159075.1). Classification (NCBI taxonomy): domain Eukaryota; kingdom Metazoa; phylum Mollusca; class Bivalvia; order Pterioida; family Pinnidae; genus Atrina; species Atrina japonica. Next base: position 419,218 of record BROG01000623.1, read on the forward strand.
TTCAGTCCTGTGTTCCACCGTATTTTAAATTGAAGACCACGATTTGCATTTCATATAGCTGTACATCAAGCCTAGCATTTAAGCTATTCATTCATAAATATTATAAACATAAAAGTTATAATACTCAAGACGATCGTTTTTGTCGATTAGACTTCATCAGTTGAGCTCCAATTTTAAATGTATATGTATTTTCTAAAGAGAAAGCGGCATCATAGAAGGTCAAATAAAAAATCTAAAAGTATAGGCGAAATCCGTCTTAGAGTAACCACTGTAAAAAGATGACTATCTTAGCTTTAAAAAACTTTGGAATTTAAATGGTGTAATCAGTGCAAAATATTACTTTAGTATAAGATTATCAGCCGGTACAGAAATACCAGGTACTAGGTTTGTGTATACCCTCGGGGAATCAAACGGTAAACCAGCAGTGGCAACGACCTAGTGGTTATAAAAGGGTTTTGCATTGCCTAGACATCAACCATCAACCATCTTCTACATAACTGTCCTTTAAATATAACCATATATATATTTATATAATCGGGCATGGCATCACCGGCAACGTTCTGTTGCTGAAAATGAAACATACAAATCTTATTTCAAGAGGTCCAAAATACTACGAAGCCCGTTCCTTTAATTGGCGAATTTCAGTTTAGTTAGGAATTTTGTCAAATATTATGCCAGACGATGGACCAAACATGAAGACGTGGAACCAGACACTTTGTTTGAATGGCTAAAAGCTATACGATGGTTAATAAAATCTTGTATTCGGAAACTTAAAAGAACTATGAAAACATGCTATCCCTCTGTATTTAGGGATCCAGAAATGGTAACCGAGCTGTATAGATTACATGACCAAGCAGACAAAGCCTCAAATAATATAGTATTTATTTGTAAGGCACATTACTATAATTGTTTATTAGAAGAACTAGAGTTTAATACGAATTCTGGTAGCCCACTTTCAAAGGACGAAATCCTTCGAAATCGCGTGTCCGTATTATGTTCGTTTGATGTACCTAAAACCGAAACTGATTTTGAGTTACCATATTTATATTGGATTCTTAAACTTCACAAAACCCCATGTAAGCAGGGGTACATAGCAGGATCCAGCAAATGTTCTACCAAACCTTTATCATTACTCTTTACCAAGATACTAAAAGCCGTTAAGGAGCAGTACTATTCAATTGCTTATTCCAGAAGCGGTGTAAATCAGATATGGATACTTAAAAATTCTAGACAACTTTTAGAAAATTTGAAGCCATACAATTTTTCTCATTTAACATTATCAAAACATAAGACTTCTCTACTCTTTACACATCAATTCTACATAAAAAATTAAAAGAAAGACTTTTTAGTATCATAGACAACTTTTTTTCACTAAAAAAGGTACCCGGGAATTTAAATACCCAGTAATTGGCTATCATGATACTAAATTTATCAAACACCACTCTGATTCTACACATAAATACACTGAAGATGAAATTAAAAAGATGCTGGAATTTCTAATAGACAATATTTTATAATGTTCAGAGACGTGGTCTTTAAACAAACTGCCGGCATTCCTATGGGAACCAATTGTACTCCTTTACTGACTAACCTATTCCTTTATTCATATGAAGCAGACTTCATTCAGAAACTTCTGAATTGAAAGAAGAAAAAGCGGTGTCCTTTAAACTGACATTTAGATATATCGATGACATTTTGTCAATTAATGACGGCAAATTTCATACATATGTCAATGCGATATATCCCAACGAACTAGATATTAAAGATACAACAGAATCAAGCACACACGCTTCATATTTAGACATTTTACTAACTACAGACACAGACGGGAAATTAACAAATAAGCTATACGACAAACGCGACGATTTCGGCTTTCTCATCGTTAATTTTCCACATTTAAGTAGCAATATCCCACAGCCACCAGCATATGGAGTTTATATTTCGCAAATGATCAGATATGCCAGTGTGTGTTCAACATATAAACATTTCATATGCAGAGGGAAACTACTCACTGAAAAATTATTGACACAGGGATATCGAAAACAGCGTTTAATGTCAACGTTCCGCAATTTTACGTTGGGTATAATAGTCTTGTTTGCGACTACTCTGTTTCACTAAGTGAAATATTGAGCTACCTGTTCGATGGCAGTTGTTGAGAGGTCCGTGTTTGTCCATTTTGTACCAGATTTGTACCTATATCCTGAACATCCTAATGATTTATACCTTGGTATCTGAGACTTTTTATAATTTAATAGGATTTAAAAAAGAGGAAACCTCAGGTTATTAGGTTCACACAGTTGATTAGTTTATCTTGCTGCAAAATACTTTTTTTAAGACACTGAGCAATTCCTCATAATATCCGCAAATTTACACAAATGCAAAATTTTGAGATAAAACTTTGGATTATCCAAAGTCAAAGAAGTATGATTATATACTAGTAAACGAAATCAGAACTTAAATAAAAATTCCTTTCTTGTATATACATTACAGTATTACAATATTTACATGATTAAAAAAGAAGTGTAAAAGTAGTCTATGTACACCTCGATTACAATGGAGCATTCAGTATCAAACAAAAATAGTTTCATTCAGTATCAAACAAAAATAGCTTTAACGAAAGTCAAGAGTACTCTTTAAAACGCTTATTTATGCATTACTTTGCTTTATTTTGTGACATTATTTTGTGAACACGGAATTGACATTCCTAATGATACTTTCTTTAGCTTTGTGGCCTGTATATAGCCTGTAAATATGTAGATTGCTGGCTCATATAATAGCAGCGATATGTAGGCTATCGCTGATTATAGTTGAAATCGATCTCGCAGATTTGTGGCCTTCGTATCACAACTACAAAAGTCCCTTTACATAAATTAAGTTAATTCTAGTAGCAAAACTATCAGTGAAATATCAGTGTTTATCACGCTGTCTCACCGTCTTTATTGGAGTTGAAATCAGGTATAAGCATTCGTGATACTTTTGTAATGTAAGGGGAGGGTACTCTTATATAAATTTATACAGTGTTCCAATCTCTTACACTGAGTTGTCGGTTCTTGCGATTTTGATACATTAATTCACGAAAATCAAAAAGGCTTTCTATCAGGGCGATTTATAGGAGAAAATGCCAGATTATTGTATGATATAATTTATCAGGCAGAAACTCTAAATAAACCAGGTATGATTTTATGTTTATATTTTGAGAGACCTTTTGACTTTGTGTTTTGTAAATTCATTTCAAGAGAAAATAAATCTTACATACGTCATGTGTTAGAAATATTCTTTCTAAGGTAATACTTATACGTACCCATAGTTTTATTATCAGCACAACCCTATCGGATCACACGTTGGATAAAGTTTATGGTAAGGATATATATTTAAGCTTCTCTAACATGAAAGTAGGCTGAAATGGGTCCTTACGACATCAACAATGAAATGCGAGAAAGCAAGGAATTTTATCTCACGTAATATTTCTAATTTTCCAGATTTTTGCACCAAGAGCAAATCCACGTATGTTCAAGTGTCTGTCATCATATAAGTTACAATTTCCCTTGATACTGCCCTTAGGACCATTTCCTAAGCCACGGGCTCAGTTTTGACAAATATCTCATAAATGAAGTGAGAAAATCAATGTTACGTATGCACAGTATACCGACAATAACAAAAAATAATTAACATGCAATAAGATGAATATTGATAAATGAGGGGAAAAATGTGTTTTTCGCAACCGCCACTTACTCGATTGAAGGTCAATGTTCTTTCCGTGTCACGCTTTCATGGTCGTGGCCACAAGTACAATTTATTCGTGTTATGATTTAACCTAGAAACTTCTCCGTATAAGTAAAATGTTGTTGATGGATCGTAAAACAATACATAAATAAGATAAATCAATATAATGTCATAAATGAAAATATTGCAATTGTTGTTAAAATTGTCAATAAGAATAATATCCAGAAAAACAGAAAATCTAAAGCAGAGACAAAATCTTCCCACGTTATTATGTTATGAGGGGTAATAACCTCTTCTGCAGAAATTCTCGTCAAATCATTATTTTCTTTATTATGTTCATCTTCTTTAGTCATCGGCTCGACTTTGTTACACCCTCTTCTGCATTGCAACATTAGTGTAAATCTGACAAGTAATTGTAGCAGTCTTGGTACTTTACGAGTAGATTTTCTGTGGTAAAGGCGTAACTGAAGAACTGATATGATGATTACAAGGACCCCAGAAGACATTTGAAATATAATATAAACACTGAGATATGAAACAGTGTCCGAGTTGTTAGGAAGCGAGGAACTTACAATTGTAAGAAAAACAGCAAATGATAGAAAAACAGTGACGGCATACGACATCTTCTCACCACTACCTACCGGTAAAATATACACTGCTGTGCTTAAATAGCCCAGTAACACTACGGGTATAATTATCTTGAGTATGTTAGCAAGAGGTTTTCTTTGCAGGTAAAGGGTAAACGATATGACATTGTTTTGTTTCGTCGTCTGTTGGACAGCCGTAGTATTGGTAATCCTCCATTCACCATTAGATTCGAAAGCATCCATTATGACTCCTTTATTCCATATAAAAATTTGAACTTCCTCGTGGTAACTTGTCCATACTACAAACTCTATAGAACAGACTTGTTTGTCAAATGGAAAATACTTAATGTCTATTACGCATTTTGTTGTAAAAACCCTAAATGGCTCCCAAAAAATAAATCCATCATTATACAATCGCACATTCAAAAACATTGCGCCAAGTTCTGTAAAATCATCGAAGCCATTTTTTATATAAATGTCCGGTTTCCAAACAAAATCTTGAGGCACTTGAATATCACTGATATTGCCATAAAAATATGGTTCCCATTCCAAATAATCGTCAAACCATAAAATGTCCATATATCCAACAGTTGTTAATTTCTGATAAACTTCATCTAACTCAAGGATACCTGTTATAAACAAATCAATATTAACAATCGTTGGAGTAGCAAGATCTTTTTGCGGACGAATGTATTTGTTGTAACCTGATGTATCAAATAGGTCTTTAAAGAGCCTCTTAGCATCATCCCCTGTCTGTGCATCACAAATATCAATTAGCGGGAGTAATAATACAGAGTAACAAATGATCATCGATCCAGATAAATACATTTCGTTAACGTTCGTTAATATTTGTGTTTCAAGTATCTTTTTGTAAACTTAGATATTTTAATACTTTCCACATTACATTGGGATCAAACTAGTTCACCGCTTTTTTCTAAATGCAAGTCAATTTATATTTCTTTGCATATATATAGTGGATGTATTAGTGTGAAGTTGCAAGACAAATGAATTATTAATGACAATTAGTACAGTATTGATTGTTTAAAAGTTATATTATATTAAATGTAAATTGCTGTTGAATGTTTTTTAATTATTAATGGGCAATTAGCTGTGTTTTTTTTTCAAAAATTTATTTGTCCCTTTTAACTATTTATATTGATATACAATAACAAAAAGCGATATACACAGACATCAAGATTCTTAAATTCCTATATATATTGGGAAAATTTGCTCAAGAAACCCATGTTTCGCACTTTTTCAATTGCAACTGATTAACTCTACCTTACCATTTGTATACGGACACTTGTCTGGACTTGACCTTATCATAAAATTAAATTCTAATTTTTAAAGCTAAGATAGTCATCTTTTTACACTGGTTACTCTTAGACGGATTTTGGCTATGCATTTATGACACCATTTTCCCTTTAGAAAATATATTTTGAATTGGTGCTTAACTGATGAAGTCAAATTGACAGAAGCGGTCTTCTTGAACATTATAACTTTGGTATTATGTTTATAATATTTATAACCACTAGGTCGTTGCCACTGCTGGTGGACCGTCTGAGGTCGCGATGGTAAACTTAGTACCCGTTATTTCGGTACCACCTAATAATTTTATACTACAGTGTTTCGCACTGATACCACCATTTAAATTCTGAACTCTTTAAAAGCTAATATAGTAATCTTTTTACAGTGGTTATTCTAAGACGGATTTTGCTATGCATTTAGATTGATCATTTGACCGTGTATGACCGATACGATTGTCTTGAGCATTACATTTTGAGTTTATTTTTATAATATTTATAGGAATTTTTAATGCCTGTTTTTATTCTTTATGCCTATGTATAACTCTTATTTGTTATTGGACATCAAGAACAAGTCATGGATAAAAGAAATTATTATTATTAGTATTATTATCATTATTATTATCATTATTATTATTATTATTATTATTATTATTATTATTATTATTTTGGTAAACACAGCTAAATGCCCCTTTAATAAGGGATCGACCACCGTGCTGCGCGAATTTAGTTCCAGATTCTAGAGCCTAAGAAGGGATCACAATTACATTATAAGACAGCGGTTGTCAACGATCTTCTTAAGACCATGTTTCATTTGCATACCTGTCGGTGATATTTGAAGATGGTTCTGTATAAGAATTTATTTCCACGGGTTTTAATTTTCAAGTCTCTCTACTGAAACCATTGCAATGTTTTGAATTCGCATAATAATTTACACTAACAGGAAGAGGATACTAGTAATGATAAGACAAATCAATCAGGGCTATCTCGGGGATCGTAAGCGTGTTTTGAACATAAGTTTTATATGTGAAACACGGCCTTAATTCTGATTTGGACTCACTCATGAATCATACTCGCTTCTCAAGTAAGTCTTGCCACTGTCGTACAGTAAGCCATGTAAATCGCATGAACAACGTATCCAGTGTTCGTTTCTTGCAAGACAACATTGGTCGTCAGACTTTCGTTTTGATCGACTTTGAACGTCAGTATAATGTCAGTTCTCCACGGATACATCATTTGACCCATGGTTAATTGTCAGTCGAACATCTTTTACAATGAAAAAAGAATGTCTACATATATATCAAAATTAAACGAGGATATTTTTCATTCCCTGATTCATACCCTGTAATGGTGTGGCATTACTTCGCTATTGTGATTTTTGACTTAAGTAAGGAACATCTTTAAAAGTGATGTATCTAGTACTATATATGCACACAGTCATTGGTCTTAGGTCAGTACTTTGAGTTGACCACAATAACACTGACAGTCAATTTTAAGTCTTCCATGTTTCACATAGTCTGGATGTATGACAGGGAGCATTATCTTCTTGGAAATATATGGCTTATTGGAGAAAATATTTTACAATGACTGGCCATGAATTTTTCTCAAACAAATTTCTGTATTTTTGAGAGTCGATGTATAATTCTACGACATCTAAATTCCCAACATAATCGTAAGCAACACATCCCGTCGGATCATATAGCGTTTGTAGGTGCTTGGTTTTATCTACATTTGTGCTTGATGTGCGATTTATTTGCACCGATTGCCTTCTCCGTGTTCCAAATAATAAATATTTAATGTTGTAGCGATAATTGTGCTTTGTATATATATGATCCTACACGATTTTCCATTTATATCATATTTATTGGATTTTTGGATTTTCCATTTTGCGAGCCTCTGTGGAGCAATAAATTGAAAATTGTCATAGACACCAAGTAACGTCTAAGTAACCTGCAGATAAATGACGTCTGCATACAAATTGAATAATTAAGTTTGCCGCACCTTAGCCAATTAAATCGCCGCGAGACATTTGTACACGTTACATATAAAATATTTATGTAATTCGTAATGAAGCTGATATATATATATATATATATATATATATATATATATATATATATATATATATATATATATATATATATATATATATATATATATCTACTACTTTTTTTTAATCCATTGTCATTTACATAGGACAATACATTTCACCTCTATCGCTACAACCCGAGTTTCTCATGTACAGTAGTCTGAACGCCGCTTTCGAAACATTATTTTTTGTGAATGCGTAGATGGCCGATTGGTTAAGGATAGGAATCGTAGTTGGAGAGTTCATATCTCAACGATTTTAAAAATAATATCATCAGGTGATTTGAGTGTCAATACATTAACTCTCGTGCTTGGTTACTTGACAACACATGCGCAAAAGTCAATCCGCACAGTCATTTTCTTTTTGTGTTTGGACGCGACTAAAATCTGTGTGACCAAATCGATGTTACGTCGACGGCGACAATACTCCATCTACCCAGGACAGATAGTATACTGCTTTGGGTTTTTAATCAAATCAAAACTACAGTAAGTGGTGAAATATATTACATATTTAACCTTCCTGACATTGTTTTTGTATAACCTGACAACCTTTGAATTTCAAATAAAATCATGTAAATAATTCAGTATTACTTTCACCAAAAAGTTTTTTAAAACATTCAATCAAATAACACAAGAAATTGTATTTGTCTATTCTCATCCCATTTATTGTTTCATATTACAGATCTATAAATGTTACAGACAAAGCTAGAACAAACGTATATGATAAACATTGGTAATATATTCAGGTTATGGTATAAATGCCGTACGTCATTTATAAAAAGAAAAAAGTAACATATTGAAATTCAAATAGGGTAACATGTTAACATACTAATTACATATGATATACAATCTAGCTAAGTACTAAATACTTACATATGATATACAATCTAGCTAAGTACTAAATAATTACATATGATATACAATTTAGCAAAGTACTAAATACTTACATATGATATACAATCTAGCAAAGTACTAAATACTTGCATATGATATACAATCTAGCAAAGTACTAATTAATTACATATGATATACAATCTAGCAAAGTACTAAATACTTACATATGCTATACAATCTAGCAAAGTATTAAACAATTACATATGATATACAATCTAGCAAAGTATTAAACAATTACATATGATATACAATCTAGCAAAGTACTAAATACTTGCATATGCTATACAATCTAGCAAAGTACTAAATAATTACATATGATATACAATCTAGCAAAGTACTAAATAATTACATATGATATACAATCTAGCAAAGTACTAAATACTTGCATATGCTATACAATCTAGCAAAGTACTAAATAATTACATATGATATACAATCTAGCAAAGTACTAAATAATTACATATGATACACAATCTAGCAAAGTACAAAATAATTACATAACATGGTTCATATCCTATAATTTGTGAAGATGGAGTCTGTGGTTTCATAACACACACACACACACACACACGCACACACACACACACACACACACACGCACACACACACACACACACACACACACACATATATATATATATATATGTATGAATATATCGGTGTGAAATTGCTGACGCGTGAAGACTAAGATGTCTTATTAATTTACTTTTTTGAATTTTATTTTGATAAATTAGGAAATTTTTTTTTTTCATTTGAGTGCTACATGTAATTGCCCGTAGAACTTTGATGGCAGAATAAACAGTTGTCCTGTCATTTTTTCATCTGAGATGATTTGACTATATAACTCTAAGATGGTTATCTTTGGGAAATTTAAATAAAAAACAAACTTTAAAATCGTTTCTTATGACCTGTTAGTAGTACACCTTCGGACGCGGAAGATATTTTCTTTTCCATATTATTTCATCAATTTGAAATGCTAATGTACTTGAAATAAGAGAAATTTCGAAATAAAAACTTTGGGATAACAAGAGTTCAAGAAATGCAAATCTATATATATAAAAAAATTATTATTACTTTTTTATTCGAAATCACATGATTCTTAAGACATAATTAATTTGAACACTAATACGTAAAACACAAAAGTTACACCAAATCTATAGGTTAAACAATAATAAAAAAAATCAAAAACAAGATTCATATTTATACACACGATATCGACAACCACAAGAATAGTGATGAAATGAAATAAAATGAAATTTAAACAAAATTGTTGGGATACCATGTGGAATTTAAAATTAAATTTGATGTTTAGACAAAATTATTTATATCAGTAAATATAGTATCGCAGCTGCATTTAATCGATGAAATTCAATGTTCTTTCAAAGTAGACTTAAAACTCTGTCCTTGTGTAAGTAAAGCAGAATTTCATTTCATTGACAACAGTTCGTGGCACAGGTAACAATTTGTCAACACTAAACCAGGGACCGAAAGTGAAAAGTTATTGACGGGTCATAAAATAAAACTGAAATAAGACAAATTAATGTGATCCGAGAATGAAAAATACTACAATTGTTATTATTATTGTCACTGTAAATAATATCCAGAAAAACAGAAAATCTAAAGCAGAGACAAAATCTTCCCACGTTATTATGTTATGAAGTGTAATAACCTCTTCCCCAGGGATTATCGTCACATCATTATTGTTTCTATTGTGCTCCGCTTCTTTTGGCATCGGCTCGATTTTGTACCCAGAATTACAACCTTTTCTGCATTGTAACATAAGTGTAAATCTGACAAGTAATTGTAGCAGTCTTGGTACTTTACGGGTAGATTTCCTGTGGTAAAGACGTAACTGAAGAACTGATATGACGATTACAAGGACCCCAGAAGCCATTTGAAATATAATATAAACACTGAGATATGAAACAGAATCTGAGTTGTTAGGAAGCGAGGAACTTACAATTGTAAGAAAAACAGCAAATGATAGAAAAACAGTGACGGCATACGACATCTTCTCACCACTACCTACCGGTAAAATATACACTGCTGTGCTTAAATAGCCCAGTAACACTACGGGTATAATTATCTTGAGTATGTTAGCAAGAGGTTTTCTTTGCATGGAAAGCGTAAACGATATTACACTACTATCAGTCGCCTTGCGTTTGACAGTAGTATTGGTAATTCTCCATTCGCCATTAGATTCGAAATTATACATCAGGATTCCATTTTTTCCTATAAAAATTTTAACCTCCGTTTCGTAACTAGACCATACTACCAAATCTATGGAACAGACTTGTTTGTCAAATGGAAAATACTTGATGTCTATAACACATTTCGTTGTAAATACTCTAAATGGCTGCCAAACGATCAATCCATCAGAATGCAAACGCACATTCAAAAATTTTCCGCCAAGTTCTGTAAAATCATCGAAGCCATTTTTTAGGTAAATATCCGGTTTCCAAACAAACGTTTGAGGCACTTGAATATTACTGATATTGCCATGAGAGGATGGTTCCCATTCCAAATACTCGTCAACCCATAAAATGTCCATATATCCAACAGTTGTTAATTTCTGATAAACTTCGTCTAATTCAAGGATACCTGCTATCACCAAATCAATATAAACAGTCGTTGGAATAGTAATATTTTTTTTCGGACGAATATATTTGTTGTAACCGGATGTGTTAAAGAGGTCTTTAAAGAGCTGCCTGGCATCATCCCCTGTCTGTGCATCACAAAAATCACTGAGAGAAAGTAATAATAAAGAGTAGTGAATGAACAGATATCCAGATAAATACATTTCAGTATCGTTCATTAATGTTACGTGTCTTTTTCTGAAATTTAATATCTAAACACTTTACACTCAAGGTGGGATAACAATATCATATACCATTTTTGTCAAGTTGAACTCAATTCATGTAATCAAATATACATTTGAATAAATATTCATGTGCTGTTGCCAATAAATTGAATTACTAATCATGAGACACGATACAGTATTGATCAAATCAAATAAAAAAGCTTCTAAAATGTCAATTGCTGTTAATTTTATAATTTAGGGATATGCATCTGTGACATTATACTATTATTTACATTGTAACATTGGTATTATGTTTATAATATTTACATCATCTTAACACTTCATAATGAATATGTTCATTTTTTACAAATTTCTGGTATCGAGAACTAGTAACTTGGAATTAGAACCTGAATTGAACCTAGACTGATTGTATTGTAAAATTGACACAATACAATAATTTAAGCCATTTGCCCGTGAAGACTCATTTGGACTGGTCGAAGTCATTGATTTACAGAAGAGTCAATTTATTTATTTATTAAGAGGAACATCAGCTGTGTTTACCAATAAAGGAAATTAGATTTTGTCTACTTATACTACTTGTAATTGATGAACAGTAACGAATAAGAGCTATAGACTAGTAAAAACAATCTAAAATTCCTATATATTTTATGTCGGTACCATTGTGGTATTCATATACAAATAGTTAGGTCGAATTAATCAATTGTAATTGAAAGAGTGCAAATCTATATATATATATATATATATATATATATATATATATATATATATATATATATATATATATATATATATATATATATATATATATATATATATATATATATATATATATATATGCTGTGAATAAAGGTTTTGCATTTCTTACCTATATAAAAGCAATAGTTATGCAAACACAATAGAAACTAGACTTTGTCAAGACAAAGACACGGGCTTTCCACTGCCCATGTTAAGACAGTCATGTCAAAGATAAGTATATGTGATTAGTCTTTTGTCCTTGATCTATGTTTCACGCAAGTCGGGGAGACTAACTGACATAAGTTTTATGTCCCTGTGTTAAGTCTGTCACCAGTTATCGCATTACATCAGATTCTGCGTTTTGACTTCTGTGACCTTGACCTTTAGACCCAATGACCTTGAAAGCCTGCACAGTTCTAGAGAAAGTCATGGAGACTAACTGACATAAGTTTCATGTTCCTGTGTTGAGTCTTTCACTATTTATCGCATTACAAAAGATTTCACGTTTTGGCCTGTGTGACATTGACCTTTGATCCAATGACCTTGCAAAAGTACACGGTTCTTGAGAAGTTTCATGTTCCTGTGTCAAGTTTGTCACCAGTTATCTCAGAACATGAAATTTCACATTTTGGTCTGTGTGACCTTGACCTTTGACCTGGACTGGAGTAAGACTTGACACAGGGACATGAAACTTCTGCCAGTTAGTCGCCTGGATTTTTCTCCAAACCTGTATACTTTTTCAAGGTCATTGGGTCAAAGGTCAAGGTCACAGAGACCAAAACGTGAAATTTTGTGTTCCACGATAACTGGAGTAAGACTTGACACAGGGACATGAAACTTCTGTCAATTAGTTACCTGGACTTTTTCCAGATCTGTATACTTTCCGAAGATCATTGAGTCAAAGGTCAAGGTCACAGTGATCAAAACGTGAAATTTTATGTTCCACGATAACTGGATTAAGACTTGACACAGGGACATGAAACTTCTGTCAGTTAGTGTCCGGGACATTCTCCAGAACTGGAAACTTTTTCATTGGGTCAAAGGTCAAGGTCACAGAGACAGAAAATTGAAATTTTATGTTCCACGATAACTGGAGAGAGACTAAACACAGGAACATGAAATTTCTGTCAGTTAGTCTCTTGGACATTCTCCAGAAATGTATAATATTTTAAGGTCATTGGGTCAAAGGTCAAGGTCACAGAGGCCAAAACAGGAAATATTTTGTAATGCGATATTTAGTGACAGACTCAACACAGGAACATGAAATTAAAGTCAGTTAGTCTCCATGACTTTCTCTAGAACTGTACACGCTTTCAAGTTCATTGGGTCTAAAGGTCAAGGTCACAGAAGTGAAAATGCAGAATATATTATGCGATAACTGGTGACAGACTTAACACAGGAACATAAAACTGATGTCAGTTAGTCTCCCTGACTTTCGTGAAACATAGATTAAGGACAAAAGACTAAACACGATTAATTATCTTAGACATGACTGTCTTTACATGGACACTGGAAAGCCCGTGTCTTTGTCTTGACAAAGTCTAGTTATTATTATTATTATTATTTTTATTCTTCCCAGGATTTTTGGACAAAGGTTTCTCAAAAACAGGAAGACTTACAGACTTCAAACTTACACCGATGATAGATCACCAACTGAAGATGTGCATAAAACTTAGTCAAGGTCATTGGGTTAAAGGTCAAGGTCACAGAGACCAAAATGTAAAATTTGCGAAACGTTGACATTAAACGCGGTTTTCGATATCCCTGTGTCAATCTGAAGGGTAAATCGAAACATGCTGGACCTGATAGTTCGGTTATATCTCTAGCAGACTAATTTTATTGCCAGTTTACGTCAGACTTGCGGCAGGTGTAATCATGTCTACGACCAAGTATTTTGATGAAATCAATAGGAAAGAAAAACTACGTTTAACAGAGAAAAACTAGGTTTAACTCATTAATGTGATTTCGCGCTGAGTACATGTATGTGTGCGTTTGTTTAAATGTAAGTAATAAAATAATTGTATAATTGTATATTTATGTGTGTACGCCTGTGTTAATACTTGTGAGGCATTTTGTCAATACATTGATATAATACTTAAATTGCCCCTACTCACTCTCCTGGCGGAGATGTAGGATTATATGTTCAAATCCTGGCCAATTGTTACAATTAAATGCTTAAAAACAAATAATAATAAAAAAACCAAACAAAAACAAATTGTAAAATATACCAGTACATAGTGACGAAACGCGTCTACAATAATACTTACATGTTATAAATATTAAAATTCTGTTTCAAGACTAGGCACATTACATAAATAAATAAAATGTTATACAGTTGGGTGACAAAGGTGGCGAAACCTTTTTATTTTTCACTATAAATGTCATATAAAACAACATGTCTTCAAAATTATATTATAAAGTCTTTTCTTATTCTATTTCAGTACAATTTTCATCAATGACTATTATTCCTACACTGTTTCACTAAGTGAAATGTTGAGTTACCTGTTCGATGGCAGTTGTTGAGACGTCTGTACCAATTGTGACGAGGATTCGTTCTTCACGTATTTCATTTTAATTTCACTGTGGATTCACGGCGGGTGTGACCGGTCGACAGGAGATACTTACTTGGCACCTGATCCCACCTCTTGATTTCAAGAGGTCCGTGTTTGTCCATTTTTACCAGATTTGTAACCATATCCTGAAAATATTAATGATTTATACTGTGGCATATGAGATTTGTTAAATTTCAACCCATAATAGAGTGGTCTTTAACAATGGAAAAAACGTAGCATTCGGATAGATAGGGGTGATGGTTCTGTGTTTGGCTTGTTATAAATTTCCACTGTTTAGTTTAAAAGTACTAATAGGTTTTACATGATATACAACATTAATGTGCCTTTTTAATATGTATGAATAGGTAATCGTGACATAATTAAATTTCTATAAAAATTGCTAAAACAGAAATTTTTAACTTTATGAGCAATGTCAATGAACGTGTCAGATATTTTGAGTTTATAATATGGGTTTCATTGAAGTTGCTTTAGAAATGACTCTCCATGAATGGTTTGAAAAAATGTGGTTTTATATAAAATATTTAGAGGAAAATAAACAATTTCTTAACTTTTGTCCCCCTACTGTGCTTTAATGTTGTTTTGTACAATTAGCCATAATTTACATCACATTAGTGTCATACAGAAACAATATATCCATTTATTTAAACCTACTTGTTAAATGTGTCGATGCAATTGTAATTGCACACGTAATTACTATTTTAAATAGTTTAAAATGCGTTTTCTCCATTCCCTGTGTCGATCCGTAATACTGCAATAATGATGACATTAACATATTGCTAATAGATGTAAATTTTCATAAAATTGTCATTAAATGTATCCCACAGGTAATAACCAATACACTAAAGGTAAAATTTATAACTGATAGCTAAATGCTTAACACGTAATATTAATCAGTCACATATACACTGAATTGATATTTCTTTGTTATAAATGAACTAGAACACTTGTTTATTCAACATTTCTATTTTATATTATGTTTTCAGACGAATGTCCTAGCCTAACAATTATTCTTTATATATCTTTAACAATACCAAATCTATAGTTTTACAAAAGAGGCCAAACAAATGCTTACCACTATTAGTAATGCTTCATCTTTTGAGCGTCAATTTAATATAAAAGTATATATATCCGAAAGAAAATTATAATTAAAAGTTGGCTTTTCAAATTTACAGTTGGAAAACAAACTTTCAAGCTGGAGAACGATAATGAAAAATAACCTTATGGTGCCCTAATACGTTTCCGTGGTAATGAGATTAAATTTACATAGTTGTAGTTGTTCATTGGTGAGGTAGATGATCCTCCACCGGTTCCCGGTGGGGACTACAGTGTTGTCTGTATAGCCATTCACTTTGTCTAAATTCTCCATATATGGTAAAGGTAAACAACAGATGTCGTTTTTTCATCTATATTCATATTATTATGTACTAGGTATGTCCTAGGTATACTCCGATACACATAATATGGCGGGGGAGTAATCTTTTGATGATTCTACTCTTTTTTCGGTTATTACAATCGGCACAGTAAAACAGCGATTTATTCGTCACTGGATACTCTTTTATGCATGATGGCAAGTAGGAACCATTAATCTTGTTAATGTAATTTAAATGTCATGCTTTATTACCTAAAATGTAAACTCGTCCAGGTCAAGAAAGGGTTTACGAGATTCCACACCATCTGGATGTATATATATATTTTACTATCAATGGTGGGTTTTTTGTTTTATATATCTTAACAACATGTCAGGGTGTAAGACTAAAATTTCTTGGTTGGTGCTGCTTACTACTCCATGGCATCTGACCCTACCTCTTGATTTTCAGAGGACCGTGTTTGTCAATTTATTGTATATTCTATACACTAAAGATTTATACTTTGGTATCTGAGATTTTTTATATAAGGATTATCCTTGTTCCAATATTTTGTACTACGCAATACCCCTGATGCATCATACAAGCGGAAAATAGAATGCAACATAAAGAATGAATATTCATCTGACTGCTACTTTCGCTATGAAGGGCATTGTAAATGCCCTCCTTGGACGTTGAAACCACCAGTTAGTGTAAAACACTAATTCTCTACATAATTGCGATTAATAAAAATCTACAATAGGGCATTTTAAAACCGTATTCTTTTTCTTCGATTATCGATTTGGTTCCCGATGGTATCTATATTACTTATTTTGAAATATTCATCATTTGTCGTTGTAATATCCACATAGTGTACTAAATAGGAACATTGTGTCCGTTTTTCACCTACTTTAGTACGACCCTGTAACAGATGTAGTGAATACCCAATTTCCATTTATAATCGCCATGCTATAGTATTAGTATTAGTTGACAAATAAATAATATGCATGGACGAATGATGACGTGTCATCTTGTTATTAACGTGACATAATGTATAACAAACAGTTTTTAAGGTGATGTCATTTTCTTATTCAATTATTCTGCGATATATTACAAATAATAAAAAACGCACAGAAATTTCACTTGAATAATTCTGTAACTTGCAATTCTTCCTGATCGCAAACATTCCATATCTGTACATTTTAATGTAATCTGAAATGAACTCTTCAGAACTATGAAATATTCATGTAAAGCTCTTTTTCGTATCATTTTATATAGTTATTACTAACTGTTAAACGAATATCGCAATTTTGGTTTCGTGTTTTCTCTAGTTGAAAGTTTAGACATCTAATTTTCCCGTCGGTTAAAATGGGGAACTTTTTTTTGAAGTGGAGAGTAATGTGCTGTCCCATGGAATATACTCTTTCCACAGTCAATAAAGTGTACATAAAACTTATCGCATTTACTGCTGAACGTTAATTCTTACAACTATATTAGATTGACAGCAGTTGATCTTCATACAGCAGTATCGGTTAAAACGGGTGTTAAAAGCCTCCTGGGCGTGGCATATCTTCCAGCAAGTAAATCAATTTATTAAAAGTATGAAATAAAAATCAACAGACGTCATCCATTTTCAAACATTGGGTTTATAAAAATATTACGGTGATTCGCCAAAACTGATGCATCAATTTTTTCTGTTTATCTTATATAAATCCGTAACTTTTAAAAATATTTATGAAGAGTGAAATCAATTTTGATAACTTATACCATAAATACCATAAAACTCAGAATATCAAATAGTTTCATTGTGTATTTGCTTATGATCTATTCATTTTCTTTTTTCCAATTCAGCAATTCAAACATAAAATTGTATTCTTAATATCACAATTCCCTACTCATGTTAAAAAGAGACATTGGAACTTTGTATCTGGCAAAACTCATCATTATTATAAAACCAAACAAAACATAACAAAATAGAAACTTCAGAACATTAATGGTTAATGGTGAAAATTGTATCATAATTGAATGGAAAAAATGGTTTTATATGAAATATACACAGAAAAATATAGTTAAATTCATTTTGGCACGTCACTGTAGATATGATTCGAACTCGATAATATATGCTTTTTAAATGTGTCATAATTAATGTAGGATTTGATGTTCTTTATGAACATTTCGGTGTGCATGTACCAAAATCACAAGCATAATTACATATGCATAAATACATATATATCTAGATCTGCATCAACTCACTCTGAATAAATGCATGTCCTTACAATAAATTGATTAATTATAATAGATTTTCTTTTTGAAAGTATAAATAAAATAAATTCTAACACATCTCAAAAGTAAAGTTTGCAAGCTTGGTGATGGCAGGAAAAACAACAACTGAAAGTTGACGCATTACTATTTAGTGCGGTTGTTGAGTCGTCTGTATCAGTTGTGACGAGGATTTATTCCTCACTTATTTCATTTGGATTTGACTGTGGACTGGCGGTAGATGTGACCGGTCAACAAAAGATGATTATCACTTCATGGCACCTGGCCCACTTGTGTATTTTCAGTCCGTGTTTGTCAATTATTCTCCAGATTTGTATATGTATCCTGGATAGCCTGAATATTTATTATTCTGTGGTACCTGAAATTTTTATACACAGCCATTTACTTTTAACTATATATTATTTTTCTTTTGTAAAGAAACAATGTGAATTTTGACTGGATGTTCCAATTGATAATCCAAATTCCAAGACTACTAGAATACAACAAATCAGATATGCTAATGGTCTCAACATGAACATCAATTGCGAATCTCAAACGGGATAGGGCCAGCGGTTATAGGAATATGGGTGACTGGAAATCTTCATTGGTGTGTCATTTAATCACATTAAAACAAAAATAATAATAGAAAAGAAAAAAAAGCATTCGAAAATAAAAATAAGTATATGACACGTGGTATATGACACGTGGTATACGACACGTGGTATATGAAATGCAAATTGTTAAATTAGACAAATAAGCATTACAACACCAGAAGCTGGGATCATCTAGATTGCAAATCATCTAACGTTGTTTACGGAATTGAGTGTACCTTGTGTGGTTTATGTTGGCGAAATAAGGGGCCCTTAAATAAAAGAGTATCTGGTCATCGATTCGATATCAATAATGTGGGAAACCAGATACTCTATCGACATCTCAAATCCGCTGACTATGTCTATGAGAAAACGTATAATTGAAAAATATACCACTGGACCAACAATCCCACCTTGAGTACCCCCTTCCGCAGACAACGTGAAGAATTTTGGATTAAACAGCTTGGCACTGCATACCCCTATGGATGTAACGATAATATCCAAAGTGTAGGCAATCTATCAAGCCCACTGTATAATGGTCTTAATGTGATGGAACTTTTTAATTCTAACGTAAGACGAAAACGAAGTCATGGACATCGTTCAAACAACCGACCCTAGATACATGATGTCACATTTTCATCTCATATAATCTTACGTTAACAAAAAATGGGTCGTCATCACATTCGCAGCAAACTTTATTCTGTTCCTTATACAATTCTTAATAATTTTTTTCAGGAAGCAAGAATGAACCCCTACACGGATTCTTCAACCCCAGAATACATACTGAACTCCGTTATAATGGACATCGCTTATCACAGACTGTTTAAGCCTGCACGCGTTACAAACGATGACTGTTCTGACCAGAAACGTCTTTTCCGTAAACTTAAATTTACAAATAAAGGCATAGAGGCTTTAAACATTGGCAATGTTCTCAATCACAAAACAGTTCAGTCCTGTGTTCCACCATATTTCAAAATGAAGACCACGCCTTGCATTTCATACAGCTATACACCTAGCATCGCATCCAAGCTATTCAATTACAAACATGTTTTGCAGTGCCTGGACATCAACCATCTTCTACACAACATTGTCACATGTTCATGTGCTTCATCTCCTTTCAAATACAATCCTATCGGGCATATCATCACCTGCGACGTTTCTATTGTTGAAAATGGAAGGAGCCCTAAATACCGGGAAGCCCGTTCCTTTAATTGGCGTCAGAATTTCAGTTGTTATGAATTCTACGTTATTCCTCTGTATTTAGTGATCCAGAAGTAGTAACTGAACTGGATAGATTACATGACCAGTATGTACTGGTACCAGCAGACAAAGCCTCAAATAATATAGTTTTTTATTTGTAAGGCGCATTACTATTATTGTTTATTAGAAGAAATTGGGTTTAATACGAATTCTGGAAATCCTACAAAAACACGTAGTTCACTTTCAAAGGACGAGATCCTTCAAAGTCACGTGTCCGTGTTACGCTCATTTGATATACCTACAACGGATACCATATTTATATTGGATACCTAAACATATAAGCAAAGATACATAGCAGGATCCAGGATCTTTACTCCTTACCAAGATATTGACAGCCGTTAAGGAGAAACTTCAACAATACCGTACACTTGCTTATTCCAGAAGCAGTGTAAATCAGATATGAATGCTAAAAAATTCTAAACAGCTTTTCGAAAATTTGAAGGCACGCAATTTTTCTCGAATTCACAGTATCAAAACATATGACTTCTCTATTCTTTACATAGCTATTCCACATAAAAAATTAAAAGAAAGACGTTTTAGCATCATAGACAACTGTTTTTTCACTAAAGGTGGTACCCGAAAATTTAAATATCTACTGATTGATACTTATTTTTGCCCAACACAACTCTGATTCTACACGTAAATATACTGAAGTTGATATAAAAAACATGCTGGAATTTCTAATAGACAATATATTTGTAATGTTCGGAGACGTGGTCTTTCAACAAACTGTCGGCATTCCTATGGGAACCAACTGTGCCCCTTTATTGGCCGACTTGTTCCTATATTCATACAAAGCCGACTTCATTCAGAAACTACTGAATCAAAAAAAGAAAAAGTTATATCGACGACGTTTTGTCAATTAATAATGACAATTTTCATACATATGTCAATTTGATATATCCCAGCGAACTAGAAATTAAAGATAAAACAGAATCAAACACACACGTTTCATACTTAGACATTTTACTTAATAAAGACACAGACGGGGAATTAGCAACTAAGCTATACGACAAACGCGACGAATTCGGCTTTCCCATCTAAAATTGTCCACATTTAAGTAGTAATATCCCTCAGTCGCCCGCATATGGAGTTTATATTTCACAAATGATCCGATATGCCAGGGCGTGTACAATATATAAAGATTTCATATACAGAGGTAAACTACTCACTGACAAATTATTGACACAGGGATATCGAAAACCGCGTTTAATGTCAACGTTCCGCAAAATTTACGGTCGGTATAATAGTCTTGTTTGCGATTACTCTGTTTCACTGGGTGAAATGATGAGTTGTCTTTTCGTTGGCGGTTATTGAGACGTCTGTGCCGTTTGTGGTAAGGTTTCACTTCTCACGTATTTCATTTGGATTTGACTGTGGACTCAGTGTGTGACTGGTCGACAGGGGATGCTTACTCCTCCATAGCACCTGATCCCACCTCTTGGTTTCAAGAGGTCCGTGTTTGTCCATTTTTACGAGATTTGTATCTATGTCTTGGACATTCTATTGATTTATACATTGGTTTATGAGATTTTTTACATAACAATGTAATACCTTTGATGCTCGGCTAATGTATTCTATGGTAATTATCAATTACGTGTAGAATGGCTGCGTCACTGCGAGAACACCTGTCGCACTGATGTGCATCAGCTGGCTGTTTATATCACCGTGTGTTTGATCAACATACCTAATGCAGTGAATATTAAGTACAATTATTAAATTACAACAAAATACTATAGCTTTGTCAATATGCTTATAGTTTTTACAACCCCTGGATCGTTAATTATTAAATTACAACTAAATACTTTAGCTTTGTCAATATGTTTATAGCTTTTACAACCACTGGATCATTGGTACAACTGCTGGCCCGTTTGAGTTCCCACGGGTATACCTAAACCCAGTAACTCGTATTTCGGCTGATTTTGTTTACTACAACTTACTACAACTTTCAGTTTGACGTTAAGTTTATAACACACACTGACAGTGTCTTTCCCTGTATTTATACTGAGAAGATATGTACCTCTTTGACTTTGTGTCTTTACAAATCCTGCTTTTAGCTAGTAACCAAGCACTATTTGTCAAGAGCTCTATGTTACGGAAGCGTATTAAGGCCACCTTAATATTTTTATTTCTCATTTTGCAAATTTAAAGTTGACTTTTCCAACTTTTTTGGAATTTCCAACATTTTTTCTTGAAATTTCAAATATTTTTCTTGGAATTTCCGACTTTTTTTTCTCGTTTTGCAAACTTTAAAGTTGGCTTTTCCAAGTTTGTGCTTGGCTTTTCCAACTTTTTTCTGGACTTTTATAAATTTATAAACAGGGTGTAACAGTCATGTATATAGGCAGATTAACTGTCCAGTACACCAGCTAGCTTTTGTGGCTGGACGGTCAGCATTTATATCCATGTACTGAAGTTAACCAACGGCGAACGCGGTCAGCATCTGGATGGGTGACAATCTGATGTCATGCGCCCGGACAGTATGTATTGAATAAATTTGAACATATATAACGTAGTTTCGAATTTTAAGATACCGTGTAAAATATCACGAAACGGTACAATTTCTTATTAGCAATCAGGCGAGATTTCGCTAAAATTGTGGAGTTAAAAGGAAATTGATGATACATCTACATTGAAAAAAAAACCCTGAGAGGCTATGTTAGTGACTCATATTACCAGATATTGTGGATATATTCGGTGAAATGTAGCATTGATACAAATAAATTAAACATTTGGAACAAAATGAATTATTTAAAACCGTAGTTTATTAGATGGATGCATTTTAAGTTTCTTTTCGATATGATTCTTAAATTTTATACTGCTCAAAACCTTATATAACTTCAGGGGACGACTATTTGGGGACAGCATTGCTTCTTTCAAGTCACATTATCTATTTTCAGTACGTCACAAGACACTGTGCATTATATTAATTAACACGCATTTTTTGTGGTTTTATCAGCAACCAGAAATGACACTAAGCCTCCAACTGTTAATATGTCACATTGGTTATACACCCCTAAAGAAGATTATCTCAGCAAACGTAATGCATATGAAATAAATGTTAGGGGGTTTTCTCATCCCCAAATCTTTTTATTCTATTTTACAAAGAATAAAAAGGCAAAATTGGCATCTTTATAATAAAAAATATTCCATTGTCAAATTCAGCAGACATAAGCTGAATGTTCCATTGGTTCTTTGTGAAATGTGTACAAATACATATTTTATTATAGGAATGACTAAGATTTAACTGGTACAAAGTTGGAAAAGCCGAGAATAACGATAGAAAAGCGAACTTTAAAGTTGGACATACCAAGAAAAATGTTGGAAAAGCCAAGAAAAAGTTAGAAATTCCAAGAAAAGGTTGAAAAGTTCAACTTTAAAAGTTGACAAAATGTTGGAAATTCCAAGAAAAAAGTTGGAAAGGTCAACTTTAAAGTTGGAAAAACAAAAACTAAGTTGGACAGTCTAGGAAAAAAATGGAAAAGCAAACTTTAAGGTTAAAAATTCCAAGAAAAAAGTTGGAAAAGCCAACTTTAAAGTTGGCAAAACGAGAAATAAAAAGGTGGCCTTAATGTGCTTCCGTACTATGTAGATCACGATTATGCATTTGTTTAATTGTTGTATTTAGACAGACTTCAAATATGATTATTTGTGCGTTCAAACATCTGTTGCAATATATCCTAGAGTGATATAGTACATATTACATTTTAAATATAATCAGCTTTCGAAGCATCCGAAAAAATATGGAACATTCTGTTTACTTATTTGCACAAATCTACATAATTATTTTTAAAAATGTCTATTTTTAAGTTCAACAGTTGTTGCAGAATGGTGTTTTCCAAATTCTGACCCGACATTGAACGGTAACTCGAATTTGATTTCAAACTCCAGGCTGGTATGACTTCGTGGCACTTGGTCCCACTTCTGGATTTTCCATAAGTCCATGTTTGTCCAATATTAACTTGATATGAAAATCCATTAAAATAAAACCACTTAAAGTTGATATAACAATACATACTTCTTTAGCTTTTACAAATACCGGCGAAACTTCATGTTACAGAGAGCCGGCCTGGCTCAGTCGGTAGCGCGCTCGACTCTGGATAGTGAGTTCGAGTCCCGCCGGCGACAGGTTGGTTTCCCGTCTTTCGGATGAGACAGTAAAAGCTGGAGGTCCCGTGTCACAGTAGGTGTTGGCACGTTAAAGAACCCTACTGCTCAATGGCCGTAAGTGCCGAGCATAGGCCAAACTTTGAAGCCCTTCACCGGCATTTGGTGACGTCTCCATATGAGTGAAATATTCTCGAGTGGGACGTTAAACAACAATAAACAATAAACAAACAATCATGTTACAGAATGTAATCCGTTGACATAAACATTAAAACAAGAGTTATCTTTCTTGGTATATACAAAGAGGTAAAAGTAATATTCTTTGTAATTTGAAAGTAGACGTTATATTTCATTTTAGATAATTAAAGTTTTTAATTTATCCATTTACATTTACTTCCGTTTTAATATTTGTAAACACTTTACTTTTTTAAATGAGTTCTAGTAACATTTTTTTCATGACGTCTCCATATGAGTGAAATATTCTTGAGAGGGACGTTAAACAACAATGGAACAGTAACATTTTCTTGTAAAATAAAAGTATAAATAAACTTTGATGTTTTACTGGTTCATTTGGCAATATACATCTATCTGAACAAGATAAAGCATGCTTTCACTTGTAATTTAAAGTGAAAGCTATGTGGCGATCTAGAATATTTTACGTTAAATATTTTTTGGGGAAAACACAGCTAATTCCTTCTTAGATATTTAATTCAAAGAAATGAAAACAATATCTTTTGTGATTTTTGTTATTGTTGTATCGTTGTTAAACGTCCTACGTAATATGTTTCACTCATATGGAGACGTCACCAAATTCCCGCCAACGAAAAGGCAACGCAACAAAAGAGTAAATTCAACCAAGAATATTATACCGACCGTACAATATGCTCAACATTTAAGGTCATTGAGCAGTGATCGTTCTTTAACGTGCCGACACCTACTGTGACACGGAACATCGGTTTTTACTGTCTCATCCGAGGGCAGGATAAGTTAGTCACCTCCGCCGAGGCTCGAACCCGCGACCCTGCAGTTACAAATCGAGCATTCTACGGCGGAACCTCGACAGCTCTCAATATCTTCTGAAGGTGTTGAAATGTAAAATAAGGAATGTGTGATTTCTTGAAGGGCACTGGGATAATGCAAAACTTTCTTTTAGGTAAATATCAATATCTTATTAGAAAAATGAGAAATTAAAAAGAATATTTGTGGTAACTGTTAAATACGGACTAGAAAGGGATACTTCCTATTTCACAGCGCACCTGATACCACATCTGAATTTTCAGCAGATTAATTCTTCAATACTTATTATTTTCGTGTACCGTTCAAATATGGTATTTAGCATCAATATACACTATACAATGTTTCATAAAACTTGAAAAATAATACAAGCAGCTTCACGTGAAGGACCACATTTAAATAGTACGACATAAATCATACAGGGGATTTGTTTATTCTGACGCAATGTTTGCAATTTCTCTTTTCACTGAGTGAAATGTTGCGTTGCCTTTTCGTTGGCGGTTGTTGAGACGTCTGTACCAATTGTGACGAGGATTCGTTCCTCACGCATTCCATTTGGACTTGACTGTGGAATCATGGCGGATTTGACCGGTCAACAGGGGAAGCTTACTACTCCATGGCACCTGATACCCGAGGTCCTTTTTCCTCCATTTTTACTAGATTTTTTATCTATATCATTGACATCCTAAAGATTTATACTTTGGTATATGAGATTTTTTTATATTACTTTCGTTTGCGAAACGTCCCTTGTGTTTGTCAAAAGTTCCCTGTATTTGTCCAGCCTACATTGTGATTGTCTTGCATTTCTTGTGTAAGTCCAGCACATCTTATGTTTTTCAACGTTCCTTGTTTTTATCCAATGCTCCTTGTGCTTGTTCAGCGTATTGTAGGTTTAACCAACGTTCATTACGTTGGCCAACGTTCTTTGTGTTTGTCAAACATACCTTATGATAATCCAACATTCTATGCGTTTGTCCAAGTTTTCCTGTGTTTTTTCATCATTTGCTGTGTCCAACGTTATCGTTCTTTTTGTTTATTCAGTGTGCTTGCTTCCAATGTGATTGATCAATTTGGATTGTTATTGACCTTATTTGTCCGGGGTCCCTGTTGTTTGTCCAGCTATCATTCAAATAATAAGGCTATAATAAAATCATTAAACTGCTGGGCATGCAGTTGTTATTCTAGAGATTCGGCTTTTACCCAGGAAGGATCTTGTTGGGATACGGTATTGTTTCACTAAGTGAAATG